>JAQGAE010000991.1:0-27180 GCA_034696685.1 Julus scandinavius | reverse complement strand
ACATGCACATGCACATTGTATTCACTTATATGAAGAATTCACTTATAAGAAGAATTTTCTGTTCCCCCTCATATTCGAATAAGTGAGACGCTTCTGTATACATATTTCTGTTTTTAAACGGTATAGAAATAATGCAGTTCAGAAAAATAAACAAATTCTATTTTTACACGGACTTCAATGGACTTTTTTGGTTTAGCACAGTCCAAAAAGGGGGAGGCCCTTATAAATATATAACAATGGATTCTCGATCCTTAGTATGTGCTCATATTAATATTAGATAAACCTTTAGATGTAATAAATCCACTCCCTAAATTGGGACACGTTGAAGAGCAGACGCTATAAGTTATCTATGGGGTTATTCAAACGTTTTAATCTTCCTTGTAATTCAAATCTGGTTTCCCATATTTTAACTCCTAACGACCACTATAGGAGTAAACATAATCACTCAAATCCATTGACCACGCTTTGAGCCAAGACGTATGCTTACTATTGGTCCTTCAGATTTCTTCTAGCTCTTTGCATGTGATTACACGATGGAATAGCCTTCCTGGCTAAAGTCCAGATTTAGTAAATATTTAATTTAACAATGATGTCCAAGTCGCTACTGACGTAGGAGCATTCTCCTGAAATGTTTGGGTACGACTCCCTAGCATATGGCATTTATTTGCTGACTGTAGTGTACTGAGTTGAATTATATTAAACCTTCACGGTTCATTTTAATATGCATTACATAGTTTATATTTAAGCTCATGCATCGCTTAAATTTGTATATCTGAATCTCTTTGTCTGGATTGTTTGTTATATTTATATGATTTCATTTATAAGTCTATTTATGAGATGAAATAAATGTATATAACACGATTTCTAAGAAACTCATTCATCGCATAAAAACAAAGTTGGGTATAATTTGATAATGCTTTTGTTAGAAAATCCAATGTTTTCCTACTTTGATATGTATTTGATAATCTGTATAAATATATAATAGTCACATCCAATATTTCTAATTTATACTGCATATAGATAATATTCTTACAGACAGACTTAATACACTCGGATATGACATTAAAATGCGCCAAAGCCCATGTGTAGCACTAATCAACTTCTTAATTTACTTTGCGCTGTATAATTGAAGTGCCGCCATGCGACTTCGTAAGCAAAAAAACTAATTACTGGCATCTTGCACTTCTCTGTATTGAATGCACGCAATTTAATATGCTGGTGCAGGGCTAGACAGTCAAAAGATTGAAACTGGATAGACCCTGGAAATCGATAATTTCAGGGAAACTTGATGGTTCCAACTTTTATAGAGAAACGCATCAATGCAAATACGTAAAAAAGCAATATCCATGTAGCCTATAGCAGCATCCACAATTTGAGAAAACAAAATGCTATGCTTTTTATGGAAATATACTGTGGCACACACCAGTCAGTTATACAGGTACAAAGTAAAGAAATGAGGCGTGCAGCATTATCTTAATGGATATGTGGGGAGAAATTATGTTTGGCAACAAATGTGCGAAACAAGCTACATCGAATGAAATTGAATTTTTTTAAACAGCAAACATGTAAACACGAAACGTTTCGCAACTACCAATTCCTAGAATAGGTTATCATAATTAGTTTAAAAAATAGCAACTCGTAAGGACAACGCAATTCATATCCAACAGTATTTCATTAGCTAGTCCGCTTTTGCATCAAGCAAAATTTAGTAGAAATCATCAAAATAGCCATTTTCATGGTATAGTAAATTTGAGTAGCATGCACTCAACGGTGAATTTGCATATTAATGGCAAAACTACGTGCATAAGAAGCATAAAATGGTGACTACCCCTGCATTTATTAGTTCATATACAGCAAATGTATAAATTATGGCCAGTGTGTGGCCTGTGCTGCGAATGTAAAATTCCATTATGGTAGGCCTGTAAAACAGCAATATTGGAAAGATATGGCAGCTCGATTTGCTACTTATTGGTATCTGTAAATGTCCATCCTACCCACCCACTTTTATCCAACAAATGTTCGCGGTGGTAAAGTGGATTTCCGTATCGATCCAGTTACCAAGGTTTTGAATTGCAGTTTGAAATATGATTCCGGCAAGAAATGGGCGAACTTCACATAGTAGGAAAAGCCCAAAAAACTGCAAAGACACGTTCAGCGTTAGTATTACAAAAGTCACGTGGAAGCATAGAACTGATCGGCTGGGATGATGAGATTGCTTGAAGCACCTTCTGGAGCAGTAGATCCCAATTCAAATTTGCAAAATCCTTGCCAATGACGATTAAGAAAACAAAATATCCATTTGCGAGCTAATTAACAACAATACTGCTTTCATTAACGAGCAATTAAGTGTGCATCAGAAAACGCATCCAAATATAGGTTTCTGGGCGCAGCGCACAAGTACTACTTCACCTGTACCACAAGCCCAGAATTTTATTTCTAATGGAAAACTCGACCAACTTGAATGTAGTGAAGAAATGTTTAACTATAAACAGTATAAACGTAGTTACAGCAAATAATCAAAAAAGTCATAAATTTCTACCATAACTATAATCCTTAAAAGATTACTTTTATGTGATTTATTTTCGTATTCATAAATGGATCCGGGAACCATCATAATTGCATTATATCAAGAAAAAAAATTCTGAGAATATAAACTATAACTAGTTAGTTATAGTTTATATTCTCAGAATGGCGTAGTTAAATTACGCCATCTGAAAAAGCATATTTCTAATAAAATGCCGAAACCATAAAAAGAATGGAAGGTATGCTACTTGTATACAATGTATTAGAAAAACTACATAAAAAAATGTATAGCCAAGGAGCATATATATTTTAATTTAGGAATACTGAATTTTCATTTGTTTGCATTAGATAAACTTCAATACACTAAAATAATTACTTGCGTATGCCCTGGGAGAATTCATCAGCATAAAAGCATTTGCAAGTAATTAAAATAATCCAAATAATTAAGTAAATAGTATCGTTGAGAGTAATGTAGGAAATTACTCAAAATAGTGAATCAAATACTGTATAAACAATCACTTTAATCAATACAAAACTATACGTATAATACCTATTTTGCAGTCATGCACAACTACCCCGGAAGTATATATATACACTACATTAATCGATTATTAAAAACATGATGCAAAATCACAAAAATTCTGTATAATTAAAGGTCGTTTGCAGACACAGACAGAGAACTCCCCAAATTTTGTAGTCCACTGGATTCAAGTCCGGACTGTTTGATGGCCAGTGGTTTGGTTCGATGAACTGTGACGTTTACCGTTGCAGCAGTTCAACTGTTTCTCGCTCGGTGAGCGGGTCTTGTTGAAAAATGAAAAAATCCAAGATTTGTCGCATGTCAGGAAAAAGTTTTTGTTCCTACACTATGTTCTATGTAGTGATAACTTTTATTTAAATCGAAGCTTTCTCCACGAAGTTGGGATTTTTTTTACTCACATCGTACATTCGCAGGTTTGATTGGTTGTAGATATTGGAAGAAACATATCCTAAATAGTTGCAGCAAGAAGACAATTTATGCCTGGTTATTAGGATTTGGCTAGACATCTGTGAATAATGGCTGAATTTAAAATACATTCAAGGCAGTATGGGGCCGATTGATATTTGTACACTTAGACGTTATATTTATTGTTGTTTTGCATTTCAAAACCACACTAGAACAGCTGGCTCGTCTCAAAACTGGGTTCTTGAAAATTCTCGAGAAAGAATTTAGTGTAAAATGAGTGTGGAAGAAGCATTCCATCAGCAAGATTTCATTCCATACTTAATAGTGGCATAAACCTTCACTTAATGTATTGATTTAATCATGTGGGAGTAGATTTGATAGGAAAACAATAATGGCACATTGAGCCAGATAAAATGTTGCGTTGTTTTAATCTTTTTGAAAGGTTTCAGAAACATTAAGTCAATTTGATTCCATCACTTTGCATCTACTGAGGTTTTTTTAAGACTAAAAAAAAAAAAAAAAAAAAAAAAAAACCTGCAAACTTGCTTTTAGTGAAGTAACGTGAGGATGATGAATTATGTATGCTCAATAATTTCTCGCTTGTTCTGAAGACTGTGTAGACAGTACATTAATGGATTTGAGAAGAAACAAAGATATGAAACTTCCTGTGTGCACAGTATCAAATAAACTGCCTAATTAACCACGCGCAAATGTCAACGTAGAGAATTGAGACATCAATAAAAATCAACATTTGCTGGCTGAAACTACTTGATTGTAAACGAGCTAATTTAGTATCTTAATTTGAATAATCTTTTAGAAAACACGATAATTTTTCTGCATTTTTGTCAGTAAGTCTTTTGCGAGATTATTTAGAAAAACGTATGGAATTTTACCATTGGGACACCTCACAAAAACTAAAAGATGGAAGCTTAATTTACACTCGATAAAAAGAGAAATGATGAACAAATTTTGTGATCACATACTTTCACATGATAAAAATTTCATTTTCAAACCATTTTGCACTAAAAGCACCTTGAGTTTTATCAGTTTTCGAAACCATGATGCTAAATTGCCTGACTGTTTTTGGTCCCATAGTACTGCGGCTAAAAAGACCAATTTAAAAAAGCTACGAATCCAAAAACAAGCTTAGAAAATGGGTAAAACAATCCGTGGCAGTCGTCATGGTAACTGGAGAACAATGTACCGAAAGGATACTTTATGCGCTAGTTATTTATTTTTTTAAATCGCCCAATCAGTTGCTAATCGTTGCAAATATGGTCCATTAAAACCTAAATTTAAAACTAATATTTGTGTTCATTTAATTTAACCTTTCCTAATAATGCTAATTTCTGAATTATCGATCAGTGAAACCGGCCATACCTGAACCTGTTCCAGTACATCATAAACAATTCATTTTTAATGACATCATCTCATTTAGCGAGCAACATGACAATGAACTTTGTTTAATTAAAAATATACCTGGGGAGAATCATGCTCGATTTATTTTCTGATGGCGCATCACAGGATACCAGTAAAACACAGAAGCTGAATTTGTTGGATTAGGGTAACGCGATGGATAAGCATACTTAGGGGCCATTAAAAAACGACGTCCTCAAGAGGGGGTAGGGACACCATGTGGACAGGAGGGAGGGTGGAGGAGGGCGCCATTATGGACGTCCGCTAATGATGGTATGATCAGTGAAAGGGAAAATGGACACCAGAAGAAATATATGTTCCCAGTTCCAAATATACTTTAATTTTGAAACCTCGAGAAAGTCTGGAATTATGCCTAACTTTTGTGTTAAACACCAATTGCATGCTGGAATTTCCCTTCGAGGCCAGGAAATTTCCGTTAATAATAAATATCTGAAAAAATGTCGTGGATATGGCAGTGAGACGGGTGCTTGAAGATTTATAGAATGATACTTTGTATTTTGCAAAAAAATTTCTGAACATCCTACTTTTCAAAGAAAAAAAATAAAATTAAAGACGTCCATGAGGGGGAGAGGGTAAGTCTGCGCTAAAATGGACACCATGTGGAAACATGGTGGGGGGGGGGGAGGGAAGTCGATGTCGGAAGTAATTTCGGGGACGTCCTTTTTGAATGGCCCCTTATGAAGACTTGGGGACAGACACATGATAAATGTTTACCAACTAGTTCACCACACTTGTTCATTCAACTTTATGGAATATAGGTATGTTACTTGAAGTAAAGGTTCGTGTAATATTAAAGAAACTGCTATATGGAGGAACCATATGATGAAGACAAATGTTCAGCCCTTCTTGATTCGCTTGATGTTGGAAAACGATTTTTTATAACGTTACTATAATATTTTTCACAGCATACCGATGCCATGTTCTTGCCAAGTTCAAGCAAAATAGCACACGTATCAGCATAGACAAGACGATGAAGGAAATACACATCAGCGCCTCCTGTGGTTTGTTGATGCATACATGTAGTATGCTATGTAAGAAGTAGGAAGATTTTGCCCTAGTTTTATTGAATAGTTCTCAATTCCAAGCATTTCGTTAAAAAAAAAACAGCTGCCACTGGAAGGTTCTCCCTGAAAATTATTCGGTTCCTATAGTGCGAATACCAAGAAAGAAATTTCAAAACATTTGTGAATCGAAGGCAAAAAAACAATAATGAAAGTTAGCTTTAGGAATGTTGTTTTTTTATTTTTTTTATTTTTAATTTGTTATTAAATTTTGGAGAGCACGAACAAAGTAAGACCGAGCAAAGTAAAGATAGGACCATATAGTGCAAAAAATACCACAGCCAGTAAAAACATCAATGTAATCATGCTTGTTTTTCCATGTCAAACTTTAATAAAACATTTCACTACAATAAAAACGTGAAAGAAAAATATCATCCCTGAAGATAAGCTTTCATTTTCCATCTGCTTTATTTACTTGCTAAAACTGTTCAAACTGTAGTTTGTGTATAAAAAAAAATAAAATATTCCCACCCATAATAAGGGGGGTCTATTTCTTAATTGGATACAAGTGTCAGTACCCTCTCTGGACAAAAAAAAATCAAAACAAACAGTTGAGATGAAATTAAATGCTAATGTTATTCTGTACCTACTGTTGAAACAAAACAATTTTAAACTTCTATAGTATACATTCAAAAATAGCATGGTGCACTATCGTAGTAGTAAGTAGTTTGTGCTTGGGAAAGCTTTCACATTTAAGCAGATTTACTTGTAGTAGCATGATGAGATGTTGATCTACTGTATATATATACGTGCATCATCAATGATGAACAAGCACCTGCATTACCACGTTCCCGAACACCACAAGTATTTGGATATAAACTGAATTTTTTTTTAATGCATGTGCAAATGGAATTGAGGGTTCTTCGCAGGCCTTTTTTTACACTAAAGTTGACTATAGTATTCTACTCAATATGAACTATGGTTATGAACATTCTGTTAATGCGGTTAAATGGAAGTCATATGTGCTCTATCCACTGTTGTTGTTAGATTTTACCTAGGAACATTTGTTGACGGAAATCCACATAATATCCTGTGACCCGTAACACTTAGGACAAAATGTCCAATTAGGAAAAGGAAGAGAATGGTCTGTTGCTATGAAATCAACTTTTATGGTCTTAATTGGCAATTAGATAACGTTGTTAGAATGTTTTTAAGAACTGAGGAAAACGCCAAATGGTAGCTACGCTGCAGTACAGTGTTGCACTGCAGTGAAGCGATCTACAAGTATTGTAAACCAGCTTATTGTACCGAAATAAGCACCCTATATCTATAGGTGTATTTCGTCACATGTCATATCAAAGAAATATTATCAAATGCTAAAATATGCCTGTTTTTACTAGTTTCAGAATTCAGATCCGTAATACACAGTATTATTCAATAGTAACTGCAGATTGACTGCAAGTTACACATAATATCGTATGTGTATTCATACTTTCAGCCGCTGGCAGATCATTAGCAGTGTCTGCAAAGCCGTGTATGGTCAACCTGCAATCCTTCTTTTAGTCATCGTGGTCAACCTTTGTATTCAACTCCTTTGTTGCTGACGTCATACATGTATTCCATATCAGCGCTATCAAATTTTTAGTGGTATCTTGCAATGACTCATCGCGAAGCATGCCTTATAGATGCATGCGCAATCTGTTACAGCATCCAGCGTTGGAAGGCAAGGATGTGATATGACACTGGCAAGGGGTAAAAAAAAGGTTGGACAATACGAGACGAACAAAGAAAATTGATGTAGAAAATCAGCCCCTGTCACGGGAGCGTAATCAGATCCGGGGCACAAAACGATTGCTCATATTCCCAGATGGGGAAATTCCCGAAGAGATTTACACTCGGAATAGCATTACGCGAATAGGAAAACGCATGCACCTAAAACTGAGACAGGATGCATCAGGATTGCTTTTTGCATGTTCAATTTTCTGCGCTGTCTGCTGACTGTTCCGTGCCAATTGGCGCAGCCAGGCAAACCCAGCGTGCAGCCGTTTAATATCCCCTAGGAATCGGCGCGGATGATGGGTATAATGCGCAGCATCCAACGTTGCCATGGCAACGGCATCCCTGACATGCCAAAGTGGCACGGCCAATGTTAAAAAACGAGTTGCATGGGCAAAAACGCGCGTCACTCGGGCGTCTGTGGTGCTTCTATGACGCTGCGTTATTTTTTTTTAGTTTTTCCCAGGAAGGAAGAGTGCAATACGAAGAGAATAGTATAAAAGCCAAAAGCACATCCATCTACCAGTATTTTGCCTTTCACAATAAAAATACTTCTTAGAATGCAACTACCCTATGAATATTACATCAAGTTATATTCAAGTTATTGTTTATTTTTAGAGCGCAGCATTCTTATGCTTCACTTCCGGTACCAAATCTTCAGCTAAGCTGGCTGAAGCTCATGTGCATGCGCACGGTGAAATGTATAGCTGCCATTGTTGGATGCGGGAAGAAAACCCCGGGATAAAATCGTAATGTCACGACGGGTTAGTTGGTGTATAGTGACACGCGATGGGTTTAACTAAGTAATTTTGCCCGATGAAGAGCTAATGGTAAACGAAGGCGGTGAGAAAGATGCAAAAGGCGAATGTAATTAGGCGCTTAGTTTAATGCCATAATGGCTGAACACTGCTAAGCTGCCTTAGAGCGACGCATAATTAAGCAGTTTTTGAATTTTCTTCTTCGGTGATTTGCTAAGAGGCTATTGATTCAGTTACAATTCAGATCCGTGCAAAGTCGACCGGCCTCACGCCTTAAGATAGGATCAATAAGGGATAAGGGAAACTGAACTATTTTGAGCCACCATGCAGGAAATCTTCATATACCTCTTGTATGCTGCGCATGATGCATCGGTTATTTTTGAGTACACATATACAAAGTCATAACCCAAGCAGACAGTAAACAACACTACAGAAACGCTCGTAGAACTGAAGAAAAATCGTTATTTTAAAGACAGACTGCTGTTTGATAAAAATTTAAGAAGCAAATCCGGTTATGGACAAGTTGTTAATTCATGAAGCCTTGTTATATACAAATTCACGACCAGGTTTTAAGATTTTATTCAATACTATTTCCAACACAACAGCAGCCTTTATCAGTTGCTGGACCATGGCAGGATATTTTGCTGGAATGTTGTTCTGGAAAGGATATTGAATAAAATCTGGCCGTGAAGAAAGGGAATATCGTCTTAATTAGAATTGTATCTGCATGACCACTTGATGATGGAAATAATTACTTTAAACAAGACTATATATTATGCCATTATAATTTTTAAATGTTTTAAAAAGGTTCTTTAAGTGTTCTGAGCCTATAATTTCTGCAAACGTTTATGCAGTTTCACATTATCTTTGAAAAAACTGAAAGAAGCATAATTTTAGTCGAGGTTTATCATTGCTTCTAAGAAGCCATACAACCACACCTAGCTATATTCGGTTTATTTACGTTCGTGGAAAGATGGCCATAAATTTAAATGCCATATAACGAATAACTTTCATATGAACCCATACAAATGTCAATTGATGCAAATTCATTACTAATTTCAGATTTTTTCCAGTTCTTCCAACATTCAAACTTTGTCACTGGATAATGATTATTCATGAATTTATCGCAATTTCCCCAGATGTCGTTAAACCCTCAAACCTCCCCAAAGATTTATTTTCATAATTTAATCATAATCCGAATCAAGAGACCCTAAATTACCTAGAAACCTTTAGGCGTTGGGAGCATTTGTCATTATGTTTAGTGCATAGGGAATGATAACAGGTTTTTAAACTGCAGAAATTTTGAATATTATCTTCCAGCATTAATTATGCATAACCGTTCTAGATGCATAATTTGCATTTTGCAATCATCAAGGATTGATTACGATAATTAGCATGGAGCAACCACTAAGGGGGGGATCAATGAACTTTTAAATGGCGACTTGTTAATTTTACATGCCAAAACTACAGTTTTAAAGGAAATTTTGCTTTACAAAACAAAGAATTGCATTCATACATTACAACTTTCACGGCGCACCATTCCGTTTTAAGACTATTAAAATAAACGAAAGGGCTTGTGATATTAGCAAAACATTATTTAAATGCATTTTGAATGATATTGGACAGCTAGAAAAAATTTTAACAAGTACAATTGCATTCTTAGTTTAGTTTCTCTTCTTGATGTATTTGTCTTAGTACAAATTCGTTTTAGCTTAAAATAAAAGAAATGGAGAAGGATCTACAATTTCGCTTTCAGGAAAAGTGTCCACTCAGGTCTAAAAACTGCCGACATTTGCTCTTCCCTATCAAAACGTACTGCCGTCTCTCCTAAAATCGCCAATGAAAGGGGGGGAAAAGAAAGGAAAAGAGATTGATGCTAA
Organism: Julus scandinavius; assembly: GCA_034696685.1. Lineage (NCBI taxonomy): Eukaryota > Metazoa > Arthropoda > Diplopoda > Julida > Julidae > Julus > Julus scandinavius. The sequence goes on along the minus strand of JAQGAE010000991.1, from coordinate 16,859 downwards.
TGACAATTCCTGCCTGTACTAAACTTAGAATTTATGCGTAAAGTGTGTGCCTCTGGCAGACGTGGTGCCTCATACAGAGCAGCAAATGCGATGCAACTGGGGCTGATCGTGATGTATCGACGCCTTAAATAGGTAGCTCTGGCCTGGTCATAACTCCAGCGGCAAAAAACCTCAGTTTTACTTTTAAAACGCGTCTTCCAGCTATAGCACAGAGTTGGAAAAAAGGAAAATATCAAAGGCCAGTACTGATTTACGTGTTTGGAAAGTTTTTCGCAACACTGTGTGTAATGGATGGATTCACACAGAGTGGCCTGCCCATTTCCCAAGCCACATAAACCAAGGTCCATAAACCACTTTTCTGTCATTCAACTTGTGCTGACGACTTCGTAGGCATCCTTCATATACCAACTGCCGCATTGCAGTTATCAACTCGCGCGGATCCACCACCATTTGCTTCGGCTCACTCGCTATATCAAAAAATATATAAAAAAATCCAGCTTTAAAAGGGGCCCATCTTTAACCCTCTTGACGGTTTGGCCCGTGGCTAAGAGTGATATTGCACCAGGGGCACCAGCGATGCGCTGTCAGATTTATGGACCAAGCAGTGAAAGCTTTGATTTCTGCATTCTTTTTGCTGGGGCCTTATTATACCTTCATCTTCAAATGGTATTTTACGAGCGTAAGAATATGACTGCGTTATTTATACGCTGAAGAAATATGATGCCCAACCGCCATATGGATGCCAAATTTTTCATTTTTACCCGTTTCCAAGCTTCACGGGCAAAAAACACGGAATTGCAATGAGGTGGAATGCAGCCTTTTTTTTGTATATCGTATTCGCCAAAGTGAAATTTATTGCATTTGATAAAGAATAATATGGAGTAAGGATGACTCTATCGCAGTACGCAAGCAGCAGTTTAAGTGCTGCAGCGCGACGCTTACATAAAAATATGAGGCACGGGAGATTACCATTATTCAGATAGACGAAACCTGAAAATAAATGCAACTGAATGCGAATTTCTCATTAAAATAATTACGGACGAGTGCGCCGAGCTTCTATTATGTAATCGCCCGTGCACAGTCAGGCCAGAAATCTGATCAAACTTAAGTGGTTTTCATGCGGTGGAAATGCTACAGCTAAAAACACCCCTTGTAAAAGTTAAAACTCCTGTTTTGCCGTAGGCCACCTCATGTAGCAGTATAGCACGAGATTCCACATACGTAGATGTTGCTATTTTTTTTAACTCGTCCACATCACTAAGGCAGAATTACTTATCCATTGGCATTATTGTTTAACTGTATATACAGTACTAGTAACACAGATTTTACCATACCATATAATACTGGTAACACACAAATTGTATCATACAGTACTAGTATCGCACAGATTTTACCACACAGTAGATACTAGTAAAATACAGATTTTACCATACATTATTTTAATTAATATTCATGAAGAAACACTCCAGACCAATGAAGAACACCAGACCAAATAAGAATGATATTGCCCTTGTATTCTGTACTTCAATTTATTTTGTAAAGCTTTATTATTGAGAAATTAAATAAAGTCAGTTCACAGCTGTCTAAAAATACAAACATAAAAACAATAATGGAATTTACATTTTCAAAATTTTAAATGGTTTGATATGGAATATTTTTTTTAAAAAAAGGAATACAATTTCTACAAATATTAATAAAGCATGTTATAGATTAAACAGCATTAAAATGTAGTTCTCACACTACATGCAAGTGTTCAACATGGGAAAAATTCGAAGATGCTATAGCTAGTATATTAACATACCATTTGAACTAAGTAGTAAACTATCTGTACACTTTTGAAACAAATCTACAGTGTCCCAAAAAAAACTTTCCCTAAGAAAATAAATCAGGACCCGTTTGGTCTATCTTTTTTAAAAGTGAATGAAGTCCACATATTAGAGTGCATCCCTTTTCTGGAAACTCTTTCAGTAATCTTTTTGCACCGCATTTTTTGTTTTCAAGCAAATTGTATCACGATACGATCTTCCTGAGTAAACGCCATGTTTGAGCAGACGATTTATTATCTCGATGAAGGGCATACCGGAAATAAAAATAAAGCTGACATGCAGCGCCACTTATGCGCGGTAAATTTGAATGTCTATTAATTAAAGTATATAACTTCAAAAATTCATTTCAATCGAATCATTTTTCACGAAGTTCTGATTTATTTTCTTACGGAATGTTTTTTTTTTTTTTGTGGATACAGTGTAGAATTAAATTCCACAAAATACGTCATTCGTGTTCCAGCTTTCCAGGAACTCGTCCATCAAGAGACAGCTGCCCATGAACATTATTATACCTGCAACAACACCACTGTTGCGTGAAAACGAAATAATATTCGAGGTTTCACAGTATAGCAAAAATTACAACAAAAAAATGCCCAGCGCCCATAATGCAACTTGAGAATACAACTCGGTGTTTCCCTCAAAACATCTTCTGTTGGTATAAATATAGGTGACCGCTTTATAGGTTTTTTTTCCTCTTGTATAATTAATCTTATGACACATCAAGAAATACAAGAGGCGGTGATCGATTTTAAGGAAACGCAATCAGCTTATCCATTAGAGAATGTTTCAGAAAATAGCCAACACATGAAAGTGCAATTCTTATCGTTTAGCTTTGAAAAGCAGCCCTTACTGAGAAGACAGTTGAAAAATGGCCAGCGTGACTCTAATGGGGAAGCCTAATGAATGAAATAAATCGAGGGTTTAACCTCATAAAATGCACACCGTAAAAAGGGGGCGCTCATAGAACACTATTCCTGAAAACGGAACTTGCAGAGTTGGACCTATTACGAAAATTAAGTTAAAAATCTTTTAAGTTGTTGAATCAACAATGAGGTAATTAGCCTTACCTTCAGTGCATGAAGTAATAATCTAAGATAGCCTCTTATGCATTTCTTAAGTATACTTTGAAGTATTTTGAATGTACAATACTAAAAACTCGTACACCAGCTGGGAGTAGTGAATCGGTGTAAGTCTAATTAAGGAAATTAATCGAGTCTAGATATGAAAAATGACAAAACTGTAGGTTTGTGGAATTTGCATGAGTGCTTCAAATTCTATAGTTAAGACGGCATTATTTTTTATTATTGGCTATGTCATTTCAGGGCTGTTACAAAGAGGCAACAATGCACGATTCGATGTATTTTTTTAGTTAATGGTTAGAGACGACTGACTATCTTCCATTGCGCTTCACATCTCGTCTAGCATGTCATAATTCCAAGAATTCTCCAGTATTATACGGCGCAATAAAATGTTTCAAAGACTTGCATTTATCACTTCGGTATAGGAAAATTTCCCTTTAAAACTTAAGATCATTTAAACACGATAATCTTGCATTATTCTTATTCTGTTTTCCCTTCTTCCAAGAACAATAACTGCAATAGAAGCTCGTCTTGTATAGCGGTAGAGTTCAATGGCTAAAGTATGCATTATACGGTATATTGTATACAATATACGTTATGTGCACGTATTTTGAAAAGTTTCAATATGGTGGAAGCGAGAGAGTGAAAGTAGAAAAGGAAAGAATTATTATCTGCGTTCATAATACCGAGCAATTCATAAACGCTAGTTGCACCATGTGTGCCTACGTATGCCCTTTTAAAACAACAGCAATAAATTTTATAGCTCGCTTTACGACTTTACCAATAAAGATATTCCTATATTGAAAGATGGTAAAACAAAAGATAAAAAAATGTAAAGATCTTCCCCCACACATTCAGGCGTTTGGTATAACGCAGATAGCTAAGGACATTTCAAGAACTGTACTTCAGAAGCAAAAAGGTAATTATGCGCCTACACTAAGCCTTCCTCGCATATTAAATTTACTTCTTGCAATAACTAAATCTACTTCTAAAAATAAAGCATACGAAGTGCAAAAAGTTAATCTGAAGATTAGGCTTTTTAACAAAATATTCAAGGTAATTAGCATGAACTTAGGGCAATATGAAATCTTAAACATTCATTTGCAGAAATTGGAATTGCAACAAAATCAAATGAACAGAATAAATTATACATGTTTACTCTACAAATAATACTCTTATTTCAAATGTTATTAGTAGTTTGAGTACTTCATCAAATATTCATTATATGTAAGGAATTGATGCTGTCATAACAAACATACCAACCCCCAAATGCTATAAATTGTACTACGTTTTACAATGGTTTATTACACCCACTAACGCAGATGAAAATTTCGAGATTACACCATGCAGTGAAAAATCAATAATTTGACATTACATATAATATGTATCTTGAAGTATTCAAATTATGATGAACGACTCATAAAATACTTCCAAACTATCTTTCATTTAGAATTCTTCAGTAAATGAAATTCATATATTAAAGTTAGGGTTGCTAATATAATACCACTACATTTTTTTATCACTTAACAAAAATCGATGAGGCTATTCAAAAAATCCACAACGTCGCCATTGAGAAATTAGCTGTTCATAGTACAAAATACGAATTTCTAAGAATCACAACTTAAATCCCATTCATCCAAAAAAAAAAAAATGCCTAGCAACCTTTTGAAATATCCTCTTCAAACTGACTTCTGCTAGGATACGACTTGGACATACTTTAGATGTTACGATTTTGGGTATAGGGTAGATTTTCCCTAAAAGATCTTACTTTTGTCCCCTTGGGAAATCGAAACTCTTATTGCAGCAGCAGCAGCAGCAACGTTTTCTCGATTCTTCATGACTAAAAACGACTTGCCCAATTACGAAACACTGTCCTTATGTAATTATTGCGGTAAAGGAGAATTATGCTCAAGCTGCGCAATTTTTCAAAGAAATCTCCAAACAAGCAACTCCAGGGATTTAGGGACATATCATATATACAAAACTGCCATGCCCCCTGCGACTTTAATTTCCCTGGCATGCGATTTTCCATGAAAGCAGATATTATTTTTGACAATCTCAGTATTACTGTAGGTTTCAGGTCATGATCTATAGCAGCATATTAGTCTACAAGCAAATATCAATTATAGTTGTATGCCGAGCTATTTTCTCGGAATATTTCTGCTCTTTACACTACAGATTTCCAGCTAGTACTGCAGAGAAGGATGGAAGAAAAAATCAGACATGACTCTTCAACTTCAACGGTCAAATAATTCTTTGCAAACCAAGTGAAGCAAATAATGTCTATTTCGCTTGAGTAAGTATGATATTGACTATATTCGCAGTCATATATACGGTATGTATTCGGGGACTTAAAATACGCCTTTCATGTCGTTCTAACTTGTTACAAGTGGAGGTGGCCCTATAACGATATTACGATAAAGGAGTTTCGAGAAATACTGGTAGTTACTGTCAATACTCGATGCACATATCAAACGATTATGTACAAGAATACGTTTCTATCATATGATTTTATATAAAGCCTAATGAATGTTGCTGTATGTACAGTAAATCACTATGAATATAGAAAAATACATAGAAAAGCATCATATGGGATATCCATGTATTTGCAGAAAGTCTTACAAAAGTTAAGAATATGGGAGTACATATAGCCTATTAGAACTAGTTATGAGAGTGGATTGAATTGGAACATTTTTCACCTGTTTATATTTTTAAAAGTATTCACAAATCATAAAACATAACAAATTTTATTCACAAATTTACTTTATACTATTGTGTTTACACTATTATTATTATTACAATAAAATAAAAATACTTGAAATTAAACTCCTCTCCATGTTAACTCAATCGACACCGTGTATAAAAGGTCACCACACTATTTTAGGATTTCATTTATTTGGAAGGTTAAGACAACCGTTTTTCAACAAAAAAATAAATAAATAAAATAAAATAATACCTTTTATCAAGATTTGTTTTATTAAAACTAACACTTGTGAAAAGGAACCATCGCTACAAAATTTATAGCATTCCTGCAATCTCGATCTTCCTTTACACAGAAGTGGTGCGGTAACCTTCAGCATGATATCAAGATCTACTATATCATCGAGTTCATTAATATTGAACTCTTCTAGAGACTCCTCAGATGATGACTGGGACAGTACCATACCTCCTGCACTGTTGTGTCCCAAACGTCCTACCACTAAGTCTTTGTCTCAAACACACCAAAGGATTAAAAGGGCCTGGCAGATTGCGAGTACAAATCTAATCACAGCATAATCATCCAAACTGGTATTACTGTACTTAATATGAAAACATTGTCTCAATAAACAATAGTTTTACAAAAAGTTTAATATTTGAAGTAAAAACTTACTTTTTGGTAGTGAAATCACACTTTACTTCCTGCATTCTTGTGCTTCAACAGAAGGTCACCATTTTACACATACCAATGCAGGAACACAAGTGGCATTTTGGCGCACAAGAGTTAAAAAGTTTCTATGTTCGGTTTAATAAATAAGCTTTATATAGTTTCCCAATCACCTAAAATGTTCAACAAGGCCGCTGATTCACGCGCATCAATGTACATTTTTAATTGGTGTACATGGAGACTGGAGTGCAAAAATGCAAAATATGCATAAACGAACTTCTAAAAGACAAATTTCAGTCAAACTGAAATGACGGATGAAAAAGTATTCAGATTTCTACTCGGATGATTTTATAAAAAACTTAATAACATATAGACGAAAACAATCTGATTTTGACAATGAAATTAATTATATTCGCTTTTCTATAATTTTCGCCCGAAGTTATAAGCATTATTAATGCAAAAAAATAATTGTTTATAACACGTTGTAATATGTCACTTACATTTTGTTCTTTTACATATCGTCTGCAAATCGAATTAATGTATACCTCCTACAAAATTTGAGAATTTAAGGATCAGCGTTCTCATTGTTTTGCACAAATCTGTAACACCGGTAGAATTTAAAAGAAAATCAATCATGAAATTTAACGTTTTACAACGTTTATACCCCATTTCAATTTTTTTCTTGATCTCGTAAATACACTGGGAGTTTTGTGATGTTCTGCATGCCATAATAACCCAGAATGGATTCCAGATGCTCGAATAAACCAAACCTATACAGTGCTTATCTATTAACTAAAGTTGCATGTGCATACAGAATTATATTTAGCCAATTCCCATAGATATATACTGTATAGTGAAACCTTTAGTTTGCCTTATTAATCAATGCTTTCGTATACTGTAACTTAATACAAATAGGAAATCTTTCTTTAGTGTTCGCTATTTCTTGGCGCACTCCTTTATTACTGCAGTAACCACAATGTTAGTGCTTATTATTACTTTGGTCCCAAGTCATCTTTAGGAGCCCACAAGTCCACGACAAAGTCTTAAACTTTGCAAGAAAACACTTCAATGAAATAAAAAGATAACGTCGGATCACTTTATGGGAGTGTTTTACTACAAATTCCAGAGTAACTTTAGTGTCTGAAGGAAGGACTATCTGGGCAAAATGGGTTAGGACATGGCTAAGGCACACATCTAATGGCGCAGTATACCTGGTGACCATAAAATAACATTATATATAGTGCGCTTCTATTAAGCGGAATAAAGGTTTCTCAATAGAAACTGGACTCCAAATTAATGGGTTAAGAATTTCGGAAAACGATAACATACACTGATTGAAATGCAATTCATCCGAGAAAAACTCGCATCAATATTCCCCACCCATACTCCAATTTATAGGATTTCTTTGCGCCCACCCTCACTAAGCGCCTTAAACAGAGGATCAAAACCAGAAATTCAATCCTAGCCTACCCGCCATGCCTTGAAGAAGGCATCGGCACGAAAGCTGATTTTTAGCTCAATTGGTGGAAAATTTTATTGCAAAATTTTATGATAGTAATCCTAGATGATATTCTCCCATGCCAGCGGCTTCGTCATCATAATTTCGCTTTTGCGTCTAATGAAATCAGTTGGAAATGCAGTTTTTTGCCGTCGTTCCCATTTTTACGCTATTTCAGCAGCTCAGCAGGTGGCCAAAAGTCCATTGAAATCCGTCATGCTTCCAGGCCCAATAGGCAGTTTGACAGAGATTTGGTTTGATGACAAGTGTAGAGCATGAACTAACAACAGATGCAATTGACAGAGTACGAGTAACGAGCGCAAAAAAACCTAGATTTTCTTAATAACTTGGTGACAATTTGAGGAAGCCTCTATGGATCGAATCCATTTATTGGTGCCATGGAAATAGGTTTTTTTTCCAGAAATGATTGGTGATCGTCAGAAAGTGGTGAAAACACTTGCATAGGAAATAAACAAACATAACGTTCATTTCCCGTTATAAACATGAGTAATCGTTTTTCGATATAAAAATCGGCCATGATGCACGAACTATAGCATGCGAGATTATGCACAGATAAATCTGCATTAAAAATCGATTTAACATTAAATCGAAACCGTATGCAAAATTTATTTTTAAGTAAACGGCTATATGAGGCATCAATAGACTAAAGTAAAAAATACCATTAGGGTTCAAGTTTTATGTAGCAGTTGCATATGAATTTGCTATTTAACCATTAGTTGAAAATACACTAGTTTGAGTTGACAATTTTACATACCGAGTAATTAAACTTTCAATTGCAATGCACTTGTCACGCTCATGAGCATACTATATCGATTGATTTTCTTAGAAGCGAGACACATTAACAAGATTAACTTTCATTTTGTCCATGAATTTCCATTATTGGCTTTCCAAACCTAGGAATGTTATTTTTTTCAAGTGTAGTTTAGTGGGGTTGGATTGGAGAGGTTTAGGAGATTTATCCTCTGAAATCCTCAACTTAATTGCTAATTTTAACGATTGCTTAAATTCCTTCTTATAAATCAGCAGAAAGCTTTTTTCTGTTCCTGAGCTAGGATTAGCAAATTATAGGTTCGTTCAAAATTATTGATGATATAATAGCTATTTGAAGCCTAGATTACCATTTTGGTAATTGCACCTCAGGATTTCATAAACATATTCGAGGGTGAAGGATCACTGTATTTCCAACTTGAGAAAATGTGATGCCCAATTCAATGGTTTTACTCTCTTAAATTATAATTTGAGGAACATGTCATTATTTTGAATAATTTGAATATTAAAATAAGAGTATTGTTGATAACAAGCAATTTACAACGTGTTATTTATCATTTCACTATGACTATCCACGATATATAAATTCAGATAACACTTCAATTTTTTAAACTTTCTGCCAATATATCAATTTCATGGGATTTCCTGTAAATAAAAATATACGAACAGCTCTTGCTGTTAAACAGAAAGGATGATAAATGCAGAAGTGCGTACATAGGGAACTATTGATCAGATTATCAATCAAAGTTTCTTTTGAAAAGCCATGAATAAAAGATTCACAATTAAACAACAAAAGTATATCTGCTCTTGCTCAACAACAAGCGCACCAACACAAACAATCCCATCTGGAGGGATTCCCATGTCAGGGCGTGCAAGTTGACCAGCATATTTCGAAACCTATTTGTCAAAGCATAACGTGGCCAATAGCAACGACAAAGAATGTCATTCCCGTCTTCAATACAGTCCAATATTAGTAAATTCAAGCATTGTAACGATCAATAGACTGCGGTCACACGGGTCCACACGAACCATTTCAGATCAAATAACAGTCCTTCGACGACGAAAAAAAGTCCACAGTCAAGTTCACATTTGATATGAAAGACAATAAGTGGGAAAGATCACGAGACAGAACTATTTCAAACGGACCACACTGCGTCCAACATTGGCAGAAGGAGCTATAACACCATTGTGCTCACGTATACCCATATGTCATTGAAATTGAAGGGAAAGGTTCAGAGACCAAATGGTTCTCATCGCAGAAGTATTCTCAAGATGGTGCAGCAGAAAAATATAAACATTCGTTATCAATCTACAGCCAGGGCCTTTGTGGATGCCAAACGCCACATCTGCTAGCGCAATGAAAAATCATGGGGTCAACAATGAATGCCAAACTATTGTTATGGACACATCGGTCATTCTCTGCACATCTTTATTTTTCCCCATACATATATTGCAGTGTGATGGGTGCACTATAATATACCATACTTTTGAGCAATTTATCAAAATTATAGGTACACACTACAGCAGTATTTCAGATGAGATAATATTTACAACATCAATCGATCGAAACGCTAGATGCTACAGATGTTTCCAAGAAAATATTGCAAACATTAACTTTTTTTACATTTCAGACCTTGGCCTTTCAATTCTCAGTACATATTCGATTAGCGTTTGGCCATGTTATATAACATAACCATATAATGAAGGACTCATAATACACATTTATACAGCAAATTTCAATATTTCTTCACATCAGCGAGACTATTTTCACAAAACAAAATGCATCAACGCTGTGCTTTAAAATGTGATGGGGATATTACTGCTATTTTTAAATCAATAATTATAAATGCTTTTTTTTAAACATCTGCTTTTTTCTATAGTATTTACAATTTAGGGGTTATGAAACCAAAAAGTTAGAAAGCCGTAGTAAGCCATCAAGGTTGTATATGTCATCACATTTTTTTTGGGGGGGGGAGGGAGGGGAGGGGGACCAAAATCTTGGGATGGAATATTTCTGCCATATAGTTATGGGCCATTATTGGCACGGATGAAATAGAAATTGCATTTTTACCTAAGAAAAATTACACTTTTAATGTAGAAAATTTGCGTTTTTACCATGAAAAAAATTTGCGTTTTCATCATAAAAAAATTGCGTCCTTAGAAAAATCTCACTTTAATGGAAAAAAAACTCCATTTCTAAAGCATAAAAAATCACACTTTAAATGCAAAATTAAAATTCCCCTTAATATTTTGCCGATTCAGTTTGAAATTTGTAAAATTTCTTGGATTTCGAAGGTGAGGGGGGAAGGAAACTGAAGAAATGTATCCCCAAGATCTCCCCCTCCCCATATATACGGCCTTGTAAACCATAAAGACAAAGTTTGCATTTACGTAAATGCAACATTAACCAACTGTGTCTTGCTTATACAATAATACATCGTAGAACATTACAGCAGAACGTTGCCTAGTTTTCATGGTCTTACTTTCTTGCTTATAGCATCGACTTTTTTTGCACATCCCACATTTTTATTTCTCGCAGTTTGAAGCAAATTAGACCTTAAGTGCCACTAAAAACATTACAATCGACTTAACATAAAAAGCCCATTTGAAATGTTACCTCCTCATATCCTGGATTTTATTGATTTGAAAATCCAAATGCAAGAACACCAACTCGGCTTATTAAATATTTTATGGTGGGTATACTGTGCAATACAGCTGCCATTGCACCGATTTTAAAACGAGCAACAACACGAAATGAGTTCACTTTTAATTTTCTGATATATATGTCACTTGGTATGCAATTTCCGTATACCTCAAGTAAATATGTAAAAGGCAAGATGCCTTATTAACTCCACATAGGCCAGCACAGGAGTGAAGATCATCAAAACAGCAGTAAAAGCAATGAGTTAATGCGGTATAATAAGATAACGAAGAAGCGAACCGCCTTGAACTATAAAATTTCATTATGAACATCTCAAATTGCATTTGCCCAGGGAAAAAAAATTGAAATAATTTTGTGTTTGATGAAGCATCTTCACAATGGTGCCATAATGAAGCGTTTCAAAAGTATAAGGCTGTTTCGCATGCAACCGATGCGTTCTTCTCTTGTTCCTCATTACAATTACAATCTTACGTATAAGATTCGCGAATTGTTATAACCTGAGGGGGCCACTTGTTAATTGTTATTTAAGCTCAGTGCATAAAAGCCGTTATTGATTTAAAGTTCGTCAAGGAAAATGGTAGGAGGGTCACGTTCACGCATACACGTTGCGCTGGAGATAAACAGACAAGCAGCAACAAAATGTGAAGATCGTATATTTTCATAATGGCTGAGATACACATTTAAATGCGTGCAAGAGTGGCAGTAACAGCAAACGTGATATCGCATGGCGACGCTGTGGTGAAATTAAGGATATTTGCAACGTGACTCAGGGGCCTTTCATCAAAGTTGTCTGCAAAAACCCTGACAAAACCGCTTTTACATTAACAGCCACCACCGATCCTAATCTACATTCGAGAGTGTACCAAAGCAAATGGTTGAACATTTTAAATAAAATTAGTAAATTAAAGACATGCACTAGGAAAATAAATTATATACCTTAAAATCGCGCGTGTGTGGCATCTAATTGGTCTTTGGGGGTTTTAAATTTGGATGCAGGTGTTTAAGCATCCAAAGAACTTTCTTACGTTCTTTTATCACTAAACTATAATGCAAAAACTATAAATACATCTTCAAATTATGTCCACGTATTCCACAGTAAACAAACATATGAACAACACCGAAAACTAAAGTTAAAATGGGTGAAAATGATACCGGCATAAACCAGGGTATCTAGTAAATTTTTTTGATAAAATTCAAACACCCCTCCCATAACCAATTATTACAATATTTTTCAAAATAGTTGACACATTTTTTTCCTAGAGAAATTTAAATTTTTTTTTACTGAATTTTTCTAATTAACAAAAATTTCCGACGCGAACAGACTTTCAAGGCTACTCTAAAATCTGTCAATCCATCTTATATTCCAGTAATTTCAATTCAATAATATTGTGGAGAAGAAAATTGTTTCTAGTATATATACAAAAACAACAATTATGTGTTTCCCTCTAAACAAAATCTGGTTTGATCTGAGAAATATCAAAATTATTAAGAAAAGTAAAATAAAATAAAAATGACAATGGAATAAATTGTAATCCATTTTCAATTCTTGACATTTTCATTTCAATAAATCAGCATATAGAAAACAAAATAATAAGGTAAATAAGAATATTTAGCACTTTTATCAGGGTACTTTTGATACTTCTATCATGGTACTTTTTGATACTTCTATCATGCTACTTTTTGATACTTTTATTATGGTGCCTTTAAAAATAACCCTTTATTACTTCAGTAATGTCATGTTACAGATGTTTTTGAAATGCGCATAAAGACATGCGTTTTTTAAGGTTTTTTTTGGACGTCTTACATCGATGGACATACGAGTTAAACTACTGTTGAAAATAAGTTCCATTGCAATGCATTGCTCCACATACAAGCAGTTAAATATGAGCGATGGTTTCTCTGACTTTTGCAAAAATCTCTAGGCTATAAAAAGCTCTAGCCTGTCACTATAATTTTAAAAATGCGCTATGGCACTCGGTATATAATAAAACCGTTGCATATCAATTTTAACCCAATTTTAAATACTCAAAGCAGAATCGCATCTAATTGAGCATTAAACAATTCATTCGAGCTTTAAAATTAGTATAAAGGATGAACTGGATGTTTTACAATTCTTCTTCTTCTTTGATCCATAAATGTCCACTTTATAAGCTTATCCCACCCACCTTCCGAATCAAACTTCATTACGTTAGGTGCAATTTACAATTCATAAACGTGCATACAAGTATTGTTATGTTTTTAGTACACATGCAAGCCAGCCATTATATTACCAGTAAAAAAAAATTCATGCATAATATATTTATCTTATACATTCATGCGGTCAGTTCTGAATTTAGCGTGGCTTGCAGGCAGGCGTATCAGCTCAAAAAAGAATTTTCATGTTGTCCAAATTTGGCGGTTTGCGTGCAAAATACAAATTCAAGAATAAAAAAAAGCTTATTACGCTATTCCGTTCCATTGGTTTTTTGCTTTGGTACAATGATCAAGTCAAGCATCAGTGAACCAACTTCAAATCGGAATTCCCAATAGAACGCGTTTTGAATAAGTACGAAGGAGGTTTCCCAAATGTACACTCGAACAAGCATTCTGGAAATTGTGCTTTCAATTTTGTTTCAAATTCCATCATAATTGAAAAAATTTTACATTTGATTTATAATGGGCAAGTACAGAGAATTAATTTAAAACATTAAGCGCAAGTTATTTAAAATAATAATTACCGTGGTACACATGTGCTGTGTAATATTGAAAATAGGAAGTGAGTGAAAGCTTTCTTCAAACAATCTTTAAAGTAATTAAAACATAATTGAACATACTTGTTTCCATATAATGATGTACATAGTACCAAATACAATCCATGACATTCTGACAGATTCACTATTTCGTGGATGAACTTACTGAATTAACTAACGCTGCTTTTTAAAGTTCAAAAACTGCTTTAATCCTTTAGTCCAAATTCATATACACTGTGAGTCAAAAAAAAGTAGAAAGCAATACTTTTAACAGATCACAACTTCGTGAAAAAAAACTTCGATTTAAATGAAATCTGGCACTTACACAGAACAATAGTGTAGGAATAAAAAAATTCTTCCGGACATGCGACAAATCTCGGATGTTTTAATTTTTCAACAACAAGGAGCGCCTGCTCAGCATGCTCAGCATGCTCGAAGAAACTCCACAGTTCATCGAACCCAACCACTGGCCACCAAACAATCCGGACTTGAATCCGGTGTACTAAAAGATTTTGGGAGTTCTCCTTGAAAAGGTTTACATATCGAAGATTAATAATATCGAAGACCTGAAACTACGGATTAGGAAAACTTAACTCGCAGACCAGCGTATAATCGATTCGTCAATAAAAATAATGGCACGTTAGACTCCGGGCTTGTGTAAAGGCCACCGGATAACATTTTGCGCGCATTTTATAATTATTTTTTTTCCCTACACTATCGTTCTATGTAAGTGCCAAATTTAATTAAAATCGAAGCATTTTTCATGAAGTTGCGATTTTTTTTATTGGGTTCTACTTGTTTATGACTGACACACAGTGTATATTTGTAAAATTGCACATCCTTTCATAATCAAATATTTATTTATTCATGCGTATACTCATGGATTATGCACATGGATAAGCAATTGAAAACCATCCAAGGGCCAACATTATTTATTAATCAGTTGAATACAGCCTTTATCGATCAAACTTCAGTAAATTATTTAAATTAAAAATGTCAAAATAAATATCAAATTTGGAATTAATTCTGCAAATAAAGATGATCCACTGCAGTATTATTATCGGTTATTTTGCATTCGAAAACTGAAAAATTTCAGTTACTATGTTTTTACTAATGAAAAAAAATACTGTAGGCAACATTTGTTAATAAATAATTCGCCCACCCTACATCGTGTCTAACTAGACATGTTTTGAAACTGCATGGCATAAGATTTCTTCTCAGATAGAGTTTGTGCACTGCTAAATCAGCCATCAATTTCGTATATAAAAGTTTATTTAGATAAAAGTTTGGTGCCAACCCCAATTTAAACGAATGGTGATAATCCCACTTCTGTGTGGCGTAAAAGCTCTCGAAAATATCTCGTAATTCAATCCTATCGATTGAGATGCTTGCTTATCTTCCATCTAGCTTTCCTCATTGCAAGAGCACGCTGAAAGTTACTCGTTTTTAGTCTGTGAGAATCTGTACACTCACGCACACCAGTGTATTGATGCACAAATACGAACGAAGGCCATTTCGATCAATAACGTTGTACTTTCAGCATAAGAGAGATTATGCCAAGTTTGCACTATCTAATCAATGCTACTTGTACTTTCCAAAATGGTGCTATTCATTCTTAAGAGGTTTTTTTTCACGTTAAATCAGCTTCGAAGGTAAAAAAAAATGCAACTGAATTGTTGTATTATAAAGTTATACGAGCTTTTTGTAAATGCGAAAAACGTCGTTGTACTTAGATTTAGTCTATACTTAAGTTGCACTGATTGTCTTTGCTCCGAAAACATAAAGCATTTCTCAATGTCTTTTCGCATGGAAAATTCTCTAGTAGTTTTCAAAGGAGAGTTGTTAAGGCATTAAGTTCTGTTAGACCTATTTTCCCCATCGGAAAACAATTTTAAGCTATACAGTACGTAAAAGGAGGATTCTCATTTCTGACCCATGGAAAACGCTTGTTATTGTAGGGCGTGGTTCGCCCTATATTTTTCTGTACCTTTGAAATTACAGGGTGCTAAAGATGCTCGATCTAAAAATGGTTGATCAGGGTAGCTTATAATCACCTTGATGTTATAGTAGAAGATGATCTTATCATAAAAGATGAAGGGCCTTAAAATTCAGTTTCCTTACCATTGGGATTAGAAATGAAACAAATTTGCACGGTCTGTAATTTGCATTCGCCACCTTTAATTTATGTATGCATATATCATAAAGCGATATCCACAGTAATCATCAATAAATATTTACAAGAACTTATTTGGGTATTAAAATAAAATCTACCCCGAAATTTATGGGTTAAGTTTTACACCCACAATTCCTCTAACAATTTCCAGTTTAATTTCACCAATACCAATATGGAAGAGCAGTAAAAATGCATTCTGAATATCTGATCATACATTTTAAATGTCTTCTGCAGATAGATGTTAACTTTTTATTGACTTCCGTTGCAAGATGAACTTCAGTGATGTATTATTAAAAGCTACAAGCTATAATATAATATGTATAATATAATTGATGCATGTATTCCACACATTGTACCGTTTTTCGTCTAGGCTTTAATTTTCTAGTCTAGAAATTTTGTGCAAGGATTTTTAAGTCTGAATATAAAATAAAACATTTTGCTATTTTTAATTCCTTATTCAGTTTCAAAGAATTGCAAATTTTATTTCTTCATTCCAAATACTTATAGTTGTCTTGCAAGAACATACAGTTCTGCAAGTTAATCAAACTACAGTAAATCTGTTTCATTCGCCCTACCTAATTTAGATAAACATATTTAATCTGCGGTAAACGAAGAATTATTAACAAAAAATAAAGCTTTCCTAAAGCTATTTTATTTAAATTTGCATCTCTTTGGGAAATAAGTGGTGGCACCACCAACTGCCACCATGTGGTATATTTCATCAGCTGACAGATGGTAC
>JAQGAE010000990.1:0-27192 GCA_034696685.1 Julus scandinavius | reverse complement strand
CATTTTTTTGGTCAAAAATGACGTCTTTTTGACCATCAAAAATGACGTCTAAATGACGAACTTTGCTACTTGGGAATCCTATAAATAAATGCATTAAATAAATACCAGTATATAAATGACAATGGCTATCCTCAGTTCATGATTGTGTCCGATTTATTTAACAGGACCACTAGAGGGAATTATGGCCTAAAGTAGAAGCTGTGGCTTAGTTCGCAACTTGGACATTTGACCGCAACATTTTGCTTCGGTTTTGAAATGATAGCCTGTACTCGTACTGGCTTTTCCATTCCGTTTACTGCTTTATTGCCGAAAGCACCAATGATGGTCATGATTCCGAAGGGAAAACAAAACCAATGTGATAATTTGCCAGAGCCAATCAAACTAGCCGTTCCGAGGAGTTCCGGACAGCGAACTGTTAGTTTAAACCCCTACATACGAATTAGAAAATGTCCATGGAATAAATGGAATTGATATATCCCATATCTCTATTGTGCATTTAAAATTAATTTCAAATATGAAAACTACTAAAACATTTAATTTATTATTCCCATCATCGCTGGGATAAACGTTTAAAATGTTTTGCACTGAAGCGAATATTTAAAGGTTACATGTTTGTGTCTCGATCTTAAGGTGGAGAGTTACTCTCTGGTCACCTCGATCCTAGTTATGCATCAAAAGTCCTTGTTTTCATTTTGTATATTTTTTTACAAATTTTAAGCGAGTCCCGATGAACTGCTCGCAGATTTTCTAGTACAGTAGAACCTACCTAAAAGCATATATACGCTTGGGACCGGTGAAAAATATGCTTTTAGACAGGTTCATTTGTATACACTGGTCCTAAGTCGGGACTTGCACATTGTATGCTTTTAGAGAGGTTATTCACTTACAAAGGATGCATTATGATGGGTTCTACTTTAATATGTGTTGATTACTCACCTAGATCGCTAGGAGTTCGCCTTTTACCAATAGGAGCAGGTATTTTGTCAGGAGTCAAAGTGGGCGAATATTTACTTAGTGAAAAAGTAACACTTGGTAAAAAGTAACACATTCGTCAAGTGGTTTACAAGTAAAAGATGATATTATATGAATGAAACCATGCCTTAATTAATTCATCGATCAGTTTGCTTCAACATAGAATTTGTGCGCTGAGATATGTATAATTTTAATTATGATTACTTATGATTAATTATGATAACTTAGTAAAGGCTTTGGAAAAGGGAAAATATTGACCACTCACAAAATTTGGCATTGTGTAGCCCTGCCTTAAGTCATAAATATAACAAAAAGGCAGTGAACATACTAGTACAATAGAACATTAATATTTTACAAATAACTTAAAAATGTGACCTAACAATACTTAAATGAACAATAGGATAGGAGCATCCTAATGGAGGCTAAACAGCTAGAGGACCCATGCAGAGCCTCTTTATTTCGCACAGGTTACAGCCCCCTTAGTGGGTATAACACCTCTTGAAGAGGCTAGTAGGTGATGGGGGCTTATTTCCTGTTTCCCATTTCAAAAATATGCTAAGGTTAAAAATCACCAAACAAAGCAAGTAAATCAAACAAAGATTGAAGGAAAGATAAATGTTTATCAGTTCAATTCAACTCAGTACCCTGCAGTCAGCAAACAAATGCCATATGGTAGGGGGAAGTCATACCCATGTGCCTACATCAGTAGCAACTTAAGACGTCATCCTTAAATTGAACTTGTAATAAATATGGACTTTCTCCCACTGTTTAATCGCACGAAAAAAGAAGGACCAATAGTAAGCATCCGCCGTTATTCCATCGGTGGTTTCTAATTGTATACATGTATATAATGTGTTTTCCTTCGATATAATGTTGGATGTTTTCCCTTCCGATCATCGTTTGAACTTATCGATTTTTGCTCGTATTTTGCATGCGTGCGTGAACGCATTTTATCGGCGATCCTCCGACCGAATCTCAAATTGCTCTCTATACTAAAAACTCTCTCTTTCTACGAAAACCTGTTTATTATATATTTTTATCAATAGCTTTGGCTGTATATACCGTACGTGCTTCGTATTTGTTAAAAATATAAATGCCCGTTGAACCTTAGCCAACTTTGCTCGATGGTTCACCGATAACAGAAGCAATCTTCGACGATAAAAGTTGAGGTCGCCAAACTAGGCCTGACGTTCAATTTCCAAACCGAAGGCTCAACTTTTTCACTTTGTTTGCCATCGATTTTGCCGACAGTTATTTGATTTATGACTGCGAGGAGAAAATTATATGCTATAAAAACGTTGCACAAAACCCAACTACTTAACTCGGTTGACAATCGAGCAATCAACCCCCTTTGCACCCAATCAATCCACCCTCTTGCATATGGGATGCAACACCATATTAAAACATGCATACAGTCTACAACCTCATCAGAAAATGCCGCCATTCAGGCTTTTAGTTTTCATTTTTTCATATTCAACACACAAAAACCGTGACAATGTGTTAGCCTCTGGCTTTTTTGTTGTTGCTTCGGATGGTTTGTGAACACTTTCCTTTTTTATTTCATATTGACGAATAAGCCATATTATTTCTCATATATATATATATAGCTATCTATGACAATATCTGCCAATTAAACTATATTTTCTGTAGATTTATGTCTGAAAATAATTTTTAAATGGCAATCCCCAGATATTTCCCAGTAAATGTTTCTTCATGTGATGGTATGTTTCATAATTAGTAGTTTGTGATGCATATGTGGTCCATCATTACACAATTTAGATCTAGATATGGATCATCAATCCTTGATTAAATGTCGCCCATCAAGGACCGGAAATAGCTCCCACATAGTCATATATGGCACATCAAGGTCTAAATCTGGCTCGCAAATGGTCATTTAGAGATTTTCTACCCAACGCTATACCAACACTAAAATCTGTCATCAAATCTTTACCAACCTAAACCCTTTGCTTATATCAATGTTTCCAGCATGTATCTGCTACCCATGCCGATTTCGTGTGGCTACAGCTCTCCCGTTTTTGGAGGAGAACAGATCCATCCCCTTTTCTTGCATACTCCATTATCTATCCCTTTGCCGGCTCCTGTCTGCACTTTAACCCTATGTCAACATCCTCATACTGGTACCTGTTTCCCTTTTCTAATCGTTTGTCGTTTCCTGTCCTGTGATAATTTGGCTGATTCACCAGTAACGGCTAACTTAAGGCGTTCCTCGGAACGCTCCCCCCCCCCCTACCATATGGCATTTATTTGCTGACTTGAATTGAATTGTGCCCAGCCTGTTTATGTTCCTGTCTGCGGGATATGCGCATATAGTTTAACTGTTTGGTCCTGTAGACCCTCTTCAGGATCAAGCCGCAACTGGTAAGGCCCTCTTTAGCCTCAGTCGCTTTAGGGCCTTTAAGCCTCAACCAACAACAACAACAACATCTGTCCGGTTACATACAGTACGGGACATACTATGTCATATTAAATGGCCCTATATAATTTTGTTCACCAGGGCAGATCCTTCGATTCACTTCAATGTGTATATTTTCATAAATTTCCTTTTTGAATTTGTTTGAAGATTTGTGTAATGTAATAAGATTCATGAATCTTATAAATGTTTTACAATATCATTTTGATATTCTTCATTTTTGTAATATATAGAAATCCCCATTTTCCATTTGGAAAAGTGTATTAAAATTCCAGTTACACGAGTGACTGAGGCCAACCTTCCTAAGAAAAAGAGTATTTCAGAGTTGACTTTATTATTATTATTATTGCCATTATGAATTCCTTTTTTTTCGTTTTTTTTTGTTTTGGATGACTGCGTTTTTTAACAATAATCCACATGTGGAATGGTGATGTCCGTGTTCAACATCGGTTACGTTTTACGCAACGAAGAATTTATTTCCGTTTAATGTCAAAACGAAAATTTATAGACTTTTCGTTTTTATATCAAATTGCATTACTCATTGCCAACGGTCGTAAATACTGCCTTCGGTATACATCATTTTAGAAAGTGGAGACGTTCAACCAAAAAAAAAACCTAGCGCTGTGTATAAATCCAAGTTTTCTTATTAATTTGTCAATTTTTTCATCTTTTCAACTGAATAAAACGAGTGAAAAATAATAGAAGAAATTTCAACTTAATACTCTTTAACTTCAAAAAGATTATTTTATACTAAATGAAAT
The DNA here is from genome assembly GCA_034696685.1 of Julus scandinavius. Classification (NCBI taxonomy): domain Eukaryota; kingdom Metazoa; phylum Arthropoda; class Diplopoda; order Julida; family Julidae; genus Julus; species Julus scandinavius. Next base: position 23,028 of record JAQGAE010000990.1, on the reverse strand, counting down.
TGTAAAAGCATTGTTTTTAATTAACATTTAATCGGATTTTCTCTAATGGTTCCTTTACTTTTGGTAATGTGCGTACGTTTTTATGGTTTTACAATTAACTCGTATTCAAATGTTTACGAAAATGTCTTTAATCTGATTGTTTTAGTCTACAAATTTTCGTTTTTTGTGTAATTAGTCTAGAATGATTGTGACATCTACTCTAAAATCGATAAAAGCAACCCTTTTTCCTTTATTACTAATGGGTGAAATGGACAGAAGTTTATCGAACCAATCAGACAAATTAGAAATTTGTTTAAATTTTAAAATACATTTACTAATGCATTTATTGACCAATTTTCTTATATATTATTGAAATGATAGTTTTAAAGAAATACATTACAAAAATGGGTGAAACTTATGCGTATTGCAGTGAAGCTCACGAGTATTGCTGTGAAGCTTATGTGCCATATATATGTAATGTACATGAATAATTTTGTTTAAGCAGGAATATATAGCGACTACCACAAACTGTGACATTATTGTTTGCATAAATACAAGAAATGGGGCAGATTTAAATTTTCCTGCGTGGTAAACTTCATTTCTTTACTGTTGTATCTGCAATGCATTCCAGCTAGTTATTATTATCTGAAATAAGTTTAAGGTTCTTAGACATTAATATATTAAAGCTCTTCTTTTATCAGATTAATAGGATATTATGTCTAAAAAAATCGTCCATATATAATTTTACTGCTTGAATTTCTAAGGTCTTGAAATTAGTTTAGCTTCTTAATTTTAATTACATTTTTCTTTCGTTATGAATCTCAGGTTTTTTTTTCGTCTTCTCCTAAAAATAAGTAAAAGCAAAAGCGAAACAAAAGGCGTTTAATTATGAAGATAAAAACGTAAAATCCTTTTAGCTTCACGAAATGATTTATAATTGAAGTTCATAATCTTAATGTTAATTAGGAAGTCTGCGACGCATTAATTTACCTAATACAATTCATCATTAATGCTATGCTGAATTTGCTATTTAAATTTCTGAGTTGTAGGAATTGATTTCACAAAATATGCGATCCGATTTTAAGCTTTTTACAATTTTAATACGCTTTCAATTGATCTGGATTTGTTTTGAATTTAGCTCGGAAATTAATCATGATAATTAATTAAGCCAGATTAATGCGAAAATAAAATTTATTGATGAATTATATTAAAATGTTCTAAGAAAACCCAGAAATTGATTTTAGTATTCAACTTTTGTGGATTATCATGGCCAATTACCTAATCAACCGTTAAATTTTCATCCGTAATTTAAACGGATCAAAATTCCTACTAGTTATTCATGCGGAATTATTTTAACGTCCAAAGATAGTAATATTTTTAAGCTCTTGTTTTATAAGATTAACAGGATATTATGTTTATAGAAACGTCGATATATAATTACATTTCTATTGTCTAGAAATTCGTTGTTGTACAGTGAAACTTCCGTGTAACGCAGTGAAGTTTATGTGTACTGCAGTGACCCTGGTGAAAAAAACAATAGAAACCATTAGAGATTTCTATTGGTTTCTATTGTTATTTGAACACTTTATTGTTTTTATTTGTTTTCTATGGTTCCTGTATTGACTTCTGTTGGCTTCTATTGACTCCTATGGTTTAGCTGCATTGACTGAACAATAGAAAACAATGTTCCAAATAACAATAAAAACCAATAGAAATCTCTATTGTTTTTTTCACCATGCAGGGGAAGCTTATTAGCATTTTGGTGAAGCTTTTTGTAAAGGGGCAGCACTTTCAAAATAAAGGGGTATAACTTTCATTAGCATAAACGTGTTGTGTTGAAATTCCGTTTGTAATATGGAGATATGTCTAAATATTCTCTGATGTATTATATTTTCACATAAATAATCTCCCCATTTTGCAATTTCTATCAATGTGTCTTACACTACACAATTTTCTACCTTCATATCTACTTTTTCCAAGACTAACCACCATCTTGAAATGCGGCGTTTCCCCTAAACCCCCACACCTGCCATAACCTTAGTCAGAACCAATTTATTTTTTTCAAAAATTGAACCTTAATAAGCGATAACGAAGAAGAAAACCAAAAAGCTTGTTTTCAACACTTTTTTCCATTATTTTGGCCCCGGAATCCCTCGGATGAAAATTGGGTAGTAAATTCCTAAGTCGACTGGGGCGCCCCTGGAGGATTCATTCGGCAGAGAGGACTTGATCCTCCTTGGTGTTTGTGTGTCTGAAAAGGATGAGGACTAGATAGTGAAATGTGTGAAAATAGCTGCGATGGCTGAGACCTATTTAGTCTCAGGTCTTAAATTTATTTTCCAATAATAATAATGCACGAATTAAATGCCTCGCAATAAAAATGGCGACGAACTAAATTGAATTAACTTCTCTTTCATTTGGCCTCATTTCGATCTCAGATTGAATTCAAAATTGCTTTTTTGGTTTGAAGATTGTTTAGTAAATAAGTCAGATCTGTGGAAAATAAAATGAAAAATAAAGTACTCTTCAAATATACGATGTTAATAAATGAAATTGAGATGGTTTTCAATTAATCATTTATTACAAACTCAGGATTTCTGAGCAGGATGTTTGTAATTGAAAATATGGAGTACAAATTGTGCAAAAATCTAAGGTTCATATGGAAAAGTTACTTAAACTTTTAATTTGTATGTAATTATCCATGTGTGGAATAAAACTTGTATGTATATTTAAAAAATACAATATATGGAACCTGTATGTATAATTTCTGATATGATCATGCATGGCTGTATCACTGCATATTGCTATGCATGTAAAAATATATGAATTTTTAATAATAAGTAACAAGAACCCTGTTATGATATTGTTGTTAGGACCAGCCACATAAAAGGACCACATTTGGTATTTTCAGATGTGGCCCCAAAAATCCAGATTAAAACAAGGCTAGTTCAATCAGGTACAAACATTCTGACCAATGATGAATCTTTTTGAATAACCCTCGTGATATGGGTGTCGATCGGTGCTGCCCTTTTTTGATCAGCGGTTGTTACCAGAAACTTTATGATATCGATTTTTCCATCATGATATGGTATGAGGATCTCAGTTTCAATGACGCTTTAGTGAAAGGGTCTTTGGACGTTGAACATATTCGTACTAAAATGGCGGGTTAGCGCAACATATTTGAAACATTTAAAACATTCAAAACGTTACAGGAAGATATTATTGTTGGTTTAAATCTCAAAAAGGGCATTTTGAGCACGTCCACCAAATTAACTTTACAAGTTTTATAAGTTTAGCCTTCTTATGTCCAACTAAATTACTTGCTTCTATTTACCAATGTTAGGTTAGGTTAGCCAACGTGCAATGGTTAATCTTTGTATTGAAGAGCAAACTCTAGGCGCTTTTTCCGATTGGTTTCACTAATAAATGGTTTATGTCTTGGCCGCCTGCCTTTCCCACCTGCACTATGAAGGACATTTCTTATTGTTTGAGCTTACACAATTTTTCCAGGTGTTGATGTCATGTGTGTTGCAACCATTTGCATGATTGTTTTGGATTTTTGAGGGCTTCATTCACAACTCGTCGTTTCTCCCTTGATGTTAACTTACACGGGGGCCTGTTCTTGGTTTGGTTGAGACTGATCCGGTCTTTTTATATATTTTTTTTTGGATTTTACACACTGCTCCACATGTTATTTTTAGTTCTCTTGCAATTTCTCTTTGTGATTTGTAACACATTCTCGCTGTAGAGTTGAGCTCTCACGTTGTGAAGGTTTCATTATCAAATTATCGTACATTATAACTGACCTTGTTGATTATATACTGCTAGAACACCTAGACACTACAATAATGATATGCAAACATTTAGTTCCTCATGTCCAAATTCGAAATACTTCACAAATATTGATCACGTTAGGGTGCTTCCATACTTTTTTTGCTGTTCTATGTTCATCTTTTCTACTTCTTGCATATTTGTATTATTTAAAACCATTTTTTATGTTACACTGGCAAAACCTATCACATAAGATACGTATTACAATAAGATCGACATATATTTTCAAATTATTTAACCATTAAACATAAAAATATGGGGTGCTTCCATACTTTTTTTGTCTACTGTAAGTAATTCTCCTGTGCTCCCCATTTGTGATTTAGGGCTTTGTAGCTTTGGCTGCTGAAAATCACTACGAGAGAGACAAATGGATTCAAATCCTTCAGGAAGCTAGTCGAATGTAAATTGGTGAAACAGATTGGCAAATTTGAATAGAATGTTGCTTATCTCTTATAAATCTATTTCGTTGGTGACTTTGTAGAACATGGAAAAATACACAACTAGGGGAGTCAATTATACGAGAACTGGAAAGCCAGGGGTTACAACTTTGTAGAGAACGTCAAGATTACTTTGGTAAAATCAAGCTTTGCATGTTACTTGCTTTAATACTTTATTAGCATCTTGTTCAACTTCTTTTATTAGATGTGCTTTTATTTTTATTAAGCATGGCATGAAAATCTTTTGTGTCTGGACATTTTTATCCCATTAGATAAACTCCAAGAAGAAACCATGGCTCTGAGAGATGAAATGGATAAAAATGAGGTAGTTTCACTACATGTGTAGGCAATTCTAGTCTATTGTTTGGTACTGAGATATTAAGGTCCTTAACCTGTTGTAGTAGATGTATGAGAGGTGTATTTTGAGGGTTTTTCATATTCCAAGGACAACGCAATATGCAAATGTGGAATGGGTATGCAATTAAAATGGGATAATTAAATGGCACTCCTTAAATATTATGCACTGGAGCCATCTCTAAAAAAATAAATATTATTCAATATCGTTTTTTTGACATTTCATAAATTCTGAATTCATGCGATGATTGACTAGTGTTAACAGATCAAGGCATGTTTGGGCATTATTAAGAATGCATAAAAGTGCAAGTCTTAATGGGTTAATCAAATGTTTGTTCGTATTGTAAATTCTTTTTGTAATGCCAATTTATAATCCCTAAATTTGGCAGAGTATGCTTTTATGTTACTGCATGTTAAATTGTTGCAAAGACCAAACGTGCGTATTAAATCTACTTCTTATGCTTCTGGTGAAATTAAAGCTTCGAATTATTCGGTATCGGCATTAATTGGCTTCGTTTTCATTTAGGAATTAGAAAGGGTAACGGCCGAGCTAGATGACGAAAAGCGCAAACTGGAAAAAATGATGTTAGAACTGAAAGACGAGCATGAAAGCATACGAAAGTAAAAAAAAATTATAGAGTGCGCACCTTTAAAGGGGTGAACTTTTAAAGCAGTCTCAATTTATATCCTTAGAGAATACGAGGAAACAATTGAAGCAGTTAGAAAAGTTCACGATGACAAGATTCACTTGCAAGAGACCACAATTGAATTGCAGCAATCTTTACAAGTATGCTGTTGGAAAGCTATTGTTAATTTATATCGAAGTTTCAAATCTCTATTTACATTCGTTTTCATTGTAGGAATTAGCAGCAGAAAGAGAAAGGACCTTAGCAGCATTGAAGAAACAAGAAGAAGAAAACTGCAAATTATCTCAAACCCAAGATGAACTGCAAACAACATTGAAAACAATAGAAGAAGACACAAAAATGCTTTTAGAAGAAAAATTAGAAATTGAACAAAGGTGAAAATTGCATTTAATCCACTGAAGCGTTATAGCTTTCAACTTTAAACACAATAGGGATGGTCAGGCAAATAATTTTGGCCGATTAAAAAGAGAATTTGGAGTTCGTTGTTCTAATTCTTCATTTATTTTATAAAGGTCTGTCGAAAATGAGTTACATGCTCAGGTGCTTGCTGAGGAAAAAAAACTCATATCTGAGCATGCCATGGATCTGCAAGCTTCATTGCAGGTTGTGCTTAAATGTTTAGCCTTTGTTTGTTTTAATGCTTTAACGTGACATTGAGTATAACTAAACTGCATTTTCTTTAGGATTTAATGGCCCAAAAGGTGCTTACTGAAACGGAATTAAAGGTAAATTGTTTGGATGTCCTGTAATTTTTGCTCTTTGTCGACATTTTTCTCAACAACCTCCTGGTCATTATAGGAAGAAATATTGGCAAGGATTGATGCCGAGAGACATTTAAGGGCAGCAGAGGACTCTTTATATCATTTAGAAAAAGTAATTCAGACTGGAGGGGGAAATATAAGTGATGGACTTCGCGATAAAATTCTACCAGACGTCAAGAGATTAAAAAGTACATTTTATGCTAACATCCAAGCACTCTTTATTTAATTATTTTTGCTGTTTTTTTATCTCAGATATTGAAATGTAAAATTTGCTTGTTCTATTGGATAGAATTTTTTGAAGATGTTGCAGAGGAAGCAAAAATAGATGCCAATAAACCCATCATCATGAAAAATGCAGTTTTAGCAAGAAAGAAATATGCCCAATTAGCAAGGTCACAAAGAATTCAAAGCTCGAGGAATGAGAAAGCACGATCATTAGGTAGGCTGGTGTGTTCATTCTATGCTTAATCTGATATTTAAGTTAAGATCAGAAATAATTAAGCTTGATGGATTGTGAAAAACGGGTTTCCATATTGTCACTATTGTGATATATTTGATTTTGGCAGTGCATATCAATGGGTCATTAATAAGCTGAATGAGATTTCAAAAGCCTGCGAGTTTCTTATGATATATTCATCATTATTTTCAAGGGATTGTGTTGGAAGACACGGGACCTGGGCGTGGACTGAGACGATCCTTATCATCAATCATGACCGAGAAATCCGAGGTGAAAGCCCAGTTCGCAGTGCGAAGATCTCTCTCTACGAGGATGCCGCAGCTATCAAAGAAATCTTCAAAGTGTGACACAAACGCATTGCAGAGGAGGACTAAAGAAGACTCAGCACTAAAAGACTCCAGCTCAAGATCCCATGTTGTTAGTATAAACGTGGATGGCTGTGAAGTTGAAGTTAGACGAAAATTAAGCATAGTTGGAGAGAATGACTGACTTTCATGGATTGCCATACCGTGAATTAGAAATAGCAAATCAAGTAAAACATGCAAATTTCTCTGTCGCTCTTGCAGACGACACAATGAGCATAAAAAGTTGTAAGCTTTTTTTTAGTAACTACGTGTTTTTATAATGCAAGGAAAGGAGTAGTATCGATAAAAGTGCTTTGACAAAATTAGCTTTTAAGCTACAATAAAAAAATCCAAGGTGAGAGTTGCTCTTAGACAAACTGTGTTAGTTTAACACAACGCAACACATTGCATTTTGGTCCATGTTTTTTAGACTTGGCACCATTAACTAACATGAAGTGGACTTGAATCTATTCTTATTTTAGGTGAGACTAAAGTGAACCCATACATCTAAACATTTTCTTGTGCAATATTGCTTTTATTGGCTAATGGCGGTGATTGAGCTGCTGTCCTTTGGACATTGTATAAAGTTTTAGTAACTTGTGCCTGAAAACTTATTAGATGCTATGAATTCTTTAAGCATTTTAATAGTTTGTTGCTGCAGAAAAAACAAGACCATTTTCATAATGTACGTGGATGGGACTTGTTCTTCCAAGTTGTATCTGTCTTCCAACTGGGAGTGTATAATAAAAATATGTACACGAAGATATTTAGAGCACTTGTACTCATTACCATTACGTGTACATTTATTTGATTGGGATGAGAGCTTTTACAAAGTATGCCTTCTTGTAATTTGCTTCACATCCTGTGGATTTAGCTATAAAGTGTGCTTGATCATGTTTGGTTTGTGTAACAAAAGTAATGACGAGTAGTTTTTAACATAAACTGTTTTATATTTCTAAGAATGTTTTGCAATCAGGGTTGTAAAGTTATATAAAAGATACGTTTTGCATAAAACTTCTCGATTCTCATGGTGAAATCATATACATACCAACATTTTTATAAGTATTTGTTGAATTATTTACTTTGGGTGAAATTTTCCACACCGAGCAATGTTTCTATTGGTAAAATCATAGATAATAAGAACTTGCTTATAAATCCTATCAAAATCACTAGCCATGCCTTCAGTCGTGAAGTTGAAAAAATTGCTAAAAACAAAGGAAAAAAGCTTCCTGTAGACATTTATAAACTGATGTCATAGATATGAATTTACTTTTTTGCTTACCTCTATACACTTGAACATTTGAAATAATGATGAACAAAGTAGTTAGCCACAAGTACACCTCACTATTAGATTGGCCCCAGATAATCACAATAGGAATGACAAATAGTTCGCCGAAATTAGCAAGTAAAAGTCCATGAAACAAATTCCTGGCGTTAAATACTAGTGTGGTTGGACTAATCCGCTGATGCACGTAGGAGCACAACATCACAGTCAATATGTGGACCCCACATTCTAGAGCACAAATTTAGCCGCTTAAAAATAAGAATAGACAATCGATGCAGCCAAAACTACCCCAACCTGAGAAACTAATGAGATCTGGATATCAAAATTAATAAATTACCTGCAATGGCAAATAGCAGCATAGCATAGAAAGTCCATTCCAGTTCAAAACGGAAATTATTCTCCTGTTTGAGTTGGGTATATTTTAGCCGGTTCCATTTAATGTACCCATCACATAAAAGACAAACAATACCCAACTTCCAAAACGCCTAAATAAACAGTAAAGTATTTACCATTTTATCTCAAGAAACTATCATCGATCAATGAGAATTTAAGATCATCACAGTACACGATATGCATACAAAATAATGTGGATATATCTGTCTTATTTTAAGAAGTCTACGCCCACCTTAAATTCAGAGTTGAAAAGAATGTGACGAAACGCAGGTATTTTTTGCAAAACTACATCCATAAACAACACGGAATTGTCATATTCTATGTATTTGTCAACCGGTTGACCGCATTTATCCTGAAACACAAATAACACATTATAACCATAGTTTATATATAAAAAATCATTCCATTCGGGAGGTTAAATAAGAATACCTGCAGTCTATAATATAATTAGCTTACACATTGCCATAACTTCAAGACTGTTGGGCTGTAACGCTTGTATAACATCGAGGCTCCTTCTCCACATTCTACGCAGACACAAGTAGGAGTCATCTTTAACATCGCGTTACGATTTCTACTTTTTATCGACGATTTTTTTGCGAAAAATTCATTTCGAATATAGAGCGCACAACTTTACGTAATAACTTCATGTAAGCAAATGCTCATACCGTTACAGAAAATGATGCTATCTCAGACTACGGTCGCCATATTGAAACTCTAATGTTCGGAAAATCTTCATTCCATATACAGTTGCTGTTTTTTTAAATCACAAACTTATTGACAAATTATAATTAGTTCAAATAAAATTATTAATTTGTCCATACTTTCTCGTCTATAAAATCATTAGGTAAATTGCTTTAGTTAAAAAACAAATTAAATTATTTAAAAGAATTGGAGGATGCGGAAAAAAAATGAAATTTGCAAAATGATTTAAAAGTAAGTTTAATAAATAAAATAAAAGTAAGTTTAATAAATAAAATAAAACTAAATTAATAATTATCAAAAGAAATTATATGCTATTCCGATTTTACTATCTTACAAGAAATTTAAACATTTTTTTAATATCCTGTTAACACTTCATTGAATTTGGCATTTTCATTACTTTAAGACTTCCTTAGATAATATCTAGCTTTTCCTGTTGAAAATATATTCGAATATAACATATTTGAAAGCAAATAAAACTGACTAAAAAAGCATGCAGTGTGGTCATGAACATAATACCGATATTTTGAATACAATTTGATAAAACCAACCGGTAAGTAATATATAGTTATAATTCTAAAAAGTATGTTTACTGCCAAACTTTCAAAAAGTACAATATATGCAGGGTGAGGTATTTAAAGTGGAATATATGAATATGAGTAAAAACAAAACATCTGATTAAAAGATAATTAAGACAAACGTGGAAAGAGAAGATTTCTGTTTGGATCGTCTTTAATCAAATGCTTTGCTTTACTCGTATTTAGATATTTATCTATTCCATATAGGAGTAAATCATACATTTTCTGAAATGTTACGTCAAATTTGTAAAACATTTGAAGCTATAATATATTAATTTTCAAAGTAATTTGTTAAAGAAATAATAATTCCATAAGTCTCATGGGTACTATGTGTTATGTTGAAATGTTTATGCAAAATTTGCTCCAATGTTTCCGTTATTATTATTATCATTTTATAATAGTTTAATGTCCATTTATGAATGATTGCTATATTTTATTTTTCGGCTATTGATATGAAATTACTTTTCTACTGTGGCTGCCATTTGATAGAAAGTGTTTTTATATAAAATATTTGATTATCTATAATGCATAATGCATATCTAACTCTTCTTTTTTACACTTCTGCTAGGCATAACATCAAATAATGCATTTCATGTCAATGTTTTTACTGAAAATCGTAATTTTCACCATCTACACATTGATTCATTTGCATCAAACCAAAGCAGCTCACACGTTTTTCTTCTTATGTCATTATCACACATCGCCGCAAAATGACCACCATAATAATGTTTTGTTCGGTGCAAAAAGTGGAGAAATTGAGCTTTCAGTAGCCATTGAATACAACCCGGAATATTATGAACCAAACGCAATTTATAAAGGTAAGGTGTTCGCAAATGGGCATTTTTATAAATACAATTCTTGAGCTGCCGTTCGATGGCTTGTAAGTTCAAGGTTTCTGGTTAAAGCAGATGAATATAATAAGGTCATCAAGATCAAATTGACATTATAAAGGATATCCCTTTCCATGCCATTATATTCAAGGACATCCGGATTTTTATTTCATTGTAATAGTTCTTAACTTATGATCATGATGGCTCTCTGAAACTTGGGGTGCCACTCTCAATTAAAAAATGCTCTTGTTATTATGACACAAAATATCTAAAATTCATATAAGTCATTCACAGAAATATCCCTGAAATTCACTTTGAAAATTCAAATGTTTTTTGAATATTTATGTAAAACTTTCAAATATAAAAACAAATAAGCACGTCTTATATTAGCACACTAAACAATTTACTTTTCAGTACGTGTAACATCTGCCAACGATTTTGATGGGTTTATGATGACTGGACTGTACACTATGCCAGAAGGTCTTAACAGGCAGTCTGGAGTGATACCTGGTGAGATACAGTATATAACCCGGTGTATCATAAAATATCTTGTACCGCAATCATTGGTGGAAATACCTGTTTCCAATATTTTTAATAAAGTTTATTTATGCATGTATCTTAAGCAGGTACATCTATGGTACCAATTTCAGGGAAAAGTATCCCTGGATTAGGGGTCATGTGTTCAATTGTCCATTCCAATGTTAGTCAACGACCACGAAAAACAATTACATTTTCATGGCAAGCTCCTCCTGCAAATTCTGGCTGCATTGAATTCTTGTGAGCAACTATTTATAAATATTTAACACTGCAAGTATTAATTACGCTTTATAATTTTTAATACATTTTAACAAATATATATTCCATTTTCTAGGGCTACAGGAATGTTGGGCCAGCAAATAATTTTTAAGGACATCTTAACATTTCGTCTATGTGAAAAACGTGAGTTATTTCAACCCCCTTAATGTAAGTTATTACAAAATAATGAGAAGTTAAATTATTATATTATATGAATGACTAGTTGACAGGGAACCTGAAGAAGAGCCAACAACAATGGGAAGTCTTAACCAACATGGCGTTATATTTCGTGATGATTTTGAGAATATAATCTACAATGAAACTATGTGGTAAGTTTAATTTAATGACATCATTAAAACTTTGAAGATTTACTTGAAGGTGTAAAATATGTATTTGTTGTTTGCTTCCAGGAAAGAAAGTATTGGAGTATCATTCTCCAATGACACATGCAATTCGTTAATGCATGGCAGAGCTGCAGTATTTTGTAATTCAAACAATTCTCTGATATTGGTAATTACTAAAAGATTAAACAACATATTTATAAAAACGTCTGATGATGCAAATCAAGACATTAACACTAATTCTTTCTTAATTTAATATATTGAAATCAGACATCTATTCCTCTAAATACAACTTCTACATCCTCGATACAATTTTCCGTTGGTAAGTTTAACTAAGTTCACTGGCTACAACAACAAAAAATAACATAGACCAAACTATAATATTGGAAAAATCAACATAGGTCAAACAAACTGTAGCTTGGAAGTTAAGAACGATGAAACATCATCTACTGCAACCAATCAGAGTATGGGGACAGTGCAACTGATGGCTGGGATTAACAGCTGCCAAGATTGGATCCTTATTGAAAACATCACGTAAGATCATGAATGAAAAGTTCTTGTGAATAATCAGTGAAGATAATATCCAATTAACACATTCCCAGCATTTCTCTACAGAATTCCTATCCAAGCCGTAGTCATCCATGTAATCCCATTGCCCTTTGCGGCTCGCTTGGATAGTGTCTGTCTTCGGTGGACTCAAAAAACAACGAACTTTGGAGGATGTTGGGCTATGGACAACGTTCTATTGACAAGCACTACAAATTTTCCAAGCAAACTTCTGGAATCCTTTGATCCAGTTGATCCTGGCAATTGGCTATTTTTCCCAGGTGGAAAAATTTCGGTAAACAATATGAGCATTTGTTAACTTTTACCAGAATTTTACCAGAAATGTGTTGAATGTTCTTTGTTTGGTCAAAGGGACAATGTCGATCAGTTGGCAATGCGTTGACATTCGAAGCTCGAAGACATGCTGATCGTATCAATTATGCTACAACAAAAGACATAGAGGCAATGGATTCATCATTTGAAGATTTCCTATCAGAACTCACCAGCCAAGAAGCACTCTTTGAAGAAGGATTTGACGGCGCAAATGCCCTCAAAGGATGGATCCTCAAAGGTGGACATACTGGCCAACGCTGCGGAGTGGTTCATCACAAAAAGGCAATAGTTTTTGATTCTGAGCCGGATAATTCATTGAAACAAAAAACGATGTTGCTTCGTAAAGTGTGTACTCCATTCCTGAACGCAACAAAGGCAGGGGTTCTCAGTTTCCACATTGTGCAAGGTAAATCAGGATTGAATATGCAATTATTCCTAAGGTTCCTAAGTATTCCTAACAAGATTAACTCTTTTTTTCAGGAAGTGCAGCGTGCAATGCTACAACGTCAGTTCTTGACAGACATCATGTAGTGAAAGTGATTGCCGAGACGAACTTGGGTGAAATTATTTCCCTACAAGACATACTGCTAATGGACTATCAAGTAATGACGATCAGAAAATAGCTAAAATTTATGTTTAGACTTTGTGAGATCTAAACACGAAACATACATTTGATTAATGTTCAATTTCATTTCATAAGAGTCCAAAACGAGTGGTGATTGCAGTTCCGGTTCAATTTCAAGTTCCGAAGATAAAATTTTGCTGGAAAGAGCAACAAAATAGGACTTTGAAACAGCAGGATGTTCCAGTATGGGCCTTGGATACTGTTCAGTTGTTACCCTGGCTTCCTGAAAACAACTCCCACGTTTTGCAATTCAACCTGAATATGAATTGCAAAGAGTTTTCACCAAATAGCGATGCTGCGACAAGGTAATCTCAACGGATTTCAACGGAAAACTTCAAAAATACATCAAAATAATCCAATTTGCAGTTTCAGTATTCTTGTTGATTTTTCCACTGATCGGGGAAATACTTGGAACCCATTGCACTCTATGTGTCTGTCGCCAAATTGTGAAGGCATACATTCAGCTCTAAATTCGCATTTCTGGAGCCAGGATTACACAAAGTATGCTTTCACAACAAAGATTTTTTTTACAATAAAATGTGTACAACAATTATAAATAAATTAATCCTCAGATGGAATCGAATCACATTGCCAATCCCTTTTGCTGCACTGCTGAGTCCAACACGATACAGATTTCATCAGATCGGAATGTCTATCTATGAAACTGAATGGGCAATCGATGACCGTAAGCTTACATATCTTTTTAGCACTCTTCATTAAATTTAAAATCCTATAATTGACCAGTACATATTTTTGTCTACAAAAGTATACATTGGACCTTGTCTGGATGGATGTAATGGACATGGACAATGTCAAGATTTCAAATGCCAGTAAGATCCATACCCTTTCTCAAACGCTTTATAAAAATAAATTGGCAGAAATAATTTTTCTTCTATAATTTTCAGTTGTGATTTTGGATACGATGGATCAAGTTGTAATAACAGCTTGACAAAACTACAAGAAACAATTTTTGAAAGTTTTACATCTCCTGCATCAAACCTTGTTCCGCAAGAAAACGACAAGATCAACGTTAGTAGTCGCAAAAAAAATATAATTTCAATTTTTTAAATAATTTATCGTAATTAATACAGCAATTGCTCGGTTTAGTTGTTAGGAGCTGTATCGGGGTATCAATGTGGCATCCTTAGTCGTGGAAAAGCCGCAGTTTTCAACGACATAGGTTCTCGGCGTCTCACTACCAATGATCTTAACACTACGAAAGCAAGGTGAATTCAATTATCAAACTAAAATTCAACATGGGCGACATTTTCTTAGCTTTATGTATTGTAATGAACACCACAACTTATGTTTTAGATTTATGGAATTCACGATTCGTCTTGGAAGTAAATCGAAACTCGGCAACTGCCCTGGTCCAGATCTCTTCAGCGAAGGAATCTACATTCATTACTCATGCAATGGTGGCTTCACGTGGAAATTTTTGAAATATATGCCATTTAACGAGTACACGATGCCAAGGTAACTTCAAAAACATACTGATACTTCGAATTATTCTAAGAAATCCAAATTCCAGAAAGGATTGTTCATGTAGGAGGCTAAGTAACTATGGGAGTCAATGATATACGGAAGCAGGGGCGCCGAGAGCCAGGGCCGGGCACGGGGAAAAGGGGGCCGGAGGAGGGCAAAACCGTATATGTCATCACATTTTTTTGAGGGAGGGGGGAGGATTATATGGTCCTCGTTTTTATCTTAGAAAAATTGCGTTTTTACCATAGCAAAATTGCGTTTTTCAGTTTTCATGACAATTCCAAAAGGTCATTTTCAATATTTTAAATTTTTTTACACATATTTCGGATGCCCGGGCTCCTAAAATCCCGGGCCCGGGGTATTCCCCCTCCCCCTTCCCCTCTCTCGTCAGGCCTGTACGGAAGCGTTGTTCACATATTGCTCAAAAGCTTTCTTTTAGTTAAAAGTACAGTATATTTAAATATATTATCATTTTTTTGTAGTCGCGTGACAATTACACTTCCACAATCATCAAAAGACGTATCATGTCGATTTCGTATGTGGCAGCCAAAGCATTCTGGACAAAACCACGATGTTTGGGCTATCGATGATTTTTCTATTAACATGGACTTACTAAACAGCATTTTTTTGAATTTTGTTGACGATGCACATGTAAATCGATCTCTAGTATATAATATGGGATACCTTGGTAATTACTGTCAAAGTAATACCACATTAACGTAAGTAACTGCACATCCATGTCCAATTAATGTGTTTGCATTGGGAATGAATCTGTTAAACTTTAACAGATTTCCAAAGGGCCAATTTAATGAGACTGAAAACGAACGAGGCCTGGAAACGAAACCCCTTGCTGTTGGTCCATCTTTCATGATCCAATTCGAGTTATTCATTGGTTGTAACAATATTTCAAACTTTAAAACTGGCAAACGGGATAAGGTAGAATTTTAATTTGATATATATAGTTCTTCTTTTCTATACATTAATTATTGGGCTAAACATGCATTTTTCAGGTGTTTTTGGACTATTCGCTAGACCATAGCTCGACATGGCATCCCGTACAACGTTCTTGTCTGCCACCAGATTCTGCTTGTGCCAGGATATACACACAAGGCACTGTGTATGACATTACAGAGTACAATAAATGGAAAAGAGTGACAATTAATTTGCCATCGGCTACCTGGTATGAAAATGTGACAGTCATATTTTTTAAAACAATCGCAAACCAGCTAAACCGGTGTTTTTCAACCAGTGTGCCAAGAAAGGCATTCAGGTGTGGTAACGGATTTTTAAGAATAGCCACAAATTTTACCTTGAACATTATTTCTTATCGATAAACAGAGAAAATATCTGGAAATGAAAATGGCCGTGACAACATGAGCGCAATTTTATTTAAAATGGTTTAAAAACACTGAACTAGAGGGTATATATATTTTATTAAAGTTAAGTAAAGACAGAAAAGTTTTAAAACCAGGTCCAGCTCAACTCGATTTCGACTTTGGCAAACAAATTTCACAGAAGTAGATTCATGGGCAGTGGACAATTTGTACATTGGGCCATCATGTCTGGATTTCTGCAGTGGTCATGGACGGTGCGAGGAAGGAGTTTGCAGGTAGGAAATTTAAGAATATCCAATTGGAATTCAATGAGTTTAGTAGAAACTGATTTCAAATAATTTTAAATTTATAAACTTGGTTTGTAAAGATGCGATGATGGATTTTACGGTGATCGCTGTCGTCCAAAGGGAAAACTACGCACATACATTAAATTAGATATGGCGTCACAAGATGACTTACGGAATTATGGATTTGATGTGGCAGGAGGTGAAATTGTTATCGAGCCAAGCAGTGATTGGAGCACAACAGCGTCTAGAGCCGTCTATTACTTTTATAAGGTAATGATTCGTGTTGCCCATCTTTTACTGTTAAACTAACCCACGTTTTTTGTATTTTTAGGTAGGAATTAGGCAATTGGTCACTCCTGTTATGAATACAGAAAATGCCGACCTTGTTCAATTTTTCTTGACAATTGGTGCCAACATACCCATGAAATACAACAGTTCTACGACCGTACAAAAAACGTATTTCAGTGCAGACAGCAGTTGTGATAATGTGACAGAGAAGACATCCAGTGTGTTTGTGCAATTCTCCAATAATGCAGGGATCTCTTGGCATTTGTTAAAAGAGCTAGCGTATAACAAGTACAACGAAAGTAGATTCGAATCCTTGTTTTTGCCCGATGAGGCAAAGACTGATTCAACTCAGATCAGATGGTGGCAACCGGAGTACGGCAGAAAATGTAGAAACACATGGGCGGTGGACAAAATAAGTATAAGAAAGAGGACATCGAAGGCCATGATGCAAGGTTTAATAAACGAGACGGAATCTAATTATCATA
Source organism: Julus scandinavius (assembly GCA_034696685.1). NCBI lineage: Eukaryota > Metazoa > Arthropoda > Diplopoda > Julida > Julidae > Julus > Julus scandinavius. Next base: position 5,914 of record JAQGAE010000990.1, on the reverse strand, counting down.
AACAAGATAGCGCCGATAGCATGTGGGCATTTTCTTCAACAATGTCAATTCAATCTTACTGTATATCTGATGGACCAGCTTTTGTGTTTAATGGACAAGAACCATTCAGATTTGCCATAACCAAAGAACTTTCACTAAACAGAGGGGATGTCATACAATTTAAGGTAATTTAATGGAGGTAAAAGGCCACGTAGGAATTCTTTCAGTCCCAAAACTATGTTGAAAAACCTTATTAAATTAAGAAAATGTTGTGCGTGCTTATAGATAAGCGTTGGTTGCACCGATACATTTTCTGCAATTTCACCGGTAACTCTGGAGTATTCGCATGATTGTGCTGTCTCATGGACAAAAGTTCAACAAGAATGTTATCCAGGAAACCCATCCTGTGGAACTTTTACAGAAGCCAGTATATATCATATGGGAACATATGGACAATGGACCTTGGTTGTCCTGCCCATTACTCCAGAAATGGCAAACAGGTTTTCATTAACTATAACAAAATTCCTTGTGACTTGTGTTAATCTGTAAATAACAAGAACAAATATCAATTCACACTGTGACTATTTTAGCAAAATCAGCTTCCGTTGGTCTCAACATCGAAGCGGGTTGAACGACTCTTCAGCAGATGGGGCATTTGCATTAAAGGACATCTACATTGGAAAGGCATGTTCACATTGGTGCTATGGACATGGCATATGTAACATTGGCCTTTGCCAATGCGACTTTGGATATAAAGGTACCTGTATGCTTAATGCAGATTTGGAATCCTGATACCGAGATGCCTTCTTCATAAATATTAAATGTTCTGCGTGATCCAAAGGTCCTACATGTGATCCAGAACTTCCAAATCATTCAGACCTTAAGGATATGTTTGATGATGAAAACGACATCTTACAAAGTGATTTATGGGCTTCTACGAGAGGTGGCCAAATCGGCAAAGGTTGTGGTCCGATCTCATTGGGTAATACTTTATTCTTTGGAGAAAATGGCACCAGAGAAGCGAGGACTAAAAACTTGGATACTCGAAAAATCAAGTAAAGTAACTGGGAAAACATTCCAATTTTTTAAGAAATTCAGAAAATTTTAATTTGTAGGATTACGATTTAGGAACGTTCAGTTTTTGATGCGAATCGGATGGCCGGGGGATACCGAAAACGCAGCTTGCTTTCCACCAACTCACATTCATGAAAGCCTCATCTTACAGTATTCCCTCAATACTGGTCTTTCTTGGCTTCCCCTCCAAGTGATGGACTTTCAAATATTTGCAAAAGAAAATTTGCACGATGGCATAAGTGCACCCAAGACATCGTCACCAGCGGCTTACACTATTAATTTGCCCTCTACTGCCAGAAGTTCAGATACGTGTTTCAGATGGTGGCAGCCAAGAGGTTCACAATTTTTACAAAACCAAGGCAACTTAAGTCTAATGATGCATTTTCTGTTTCTTATGAGTTAACATAAGCAATTCACGAATATCATTGATTATAACAGGCATTCCACGGGCATCCTGGGCTTTGGACAACATCTATATTTCGGCTCGTCATTCGAGTATCCCAGGTGGTTTCTGGGAGGACTTTGAACCCATCAACTCCAGTTATTGGATCATGACTGTGAATGGTTCAATCGACGATCAGTGCAAAGGAGATGGAGACCATTTGTTTTTTGAAGATGACATAGGTATTTTTTATTTTTTTATTTTATTTTTATTTTTTTTGCAGTAAAGAGCAATAGCATGCAATCTTACCACATGGTGTTGATAAATCAACATTCGTATTTAATGCTTACAATTTTACAGAAACCCAATTTGCCGAAACACAGGATTTTTCACTCAATGCTGCGGCATTTCTGCAGTTTGACATCATATTTGATTGTCAATTCAAGAGCTTCCCTAAAAGTCTTCACAAGCCCATCGAAGATAGCAAATTTTATTCTGATTCTGCTTTCCAAGTCAATCCACACAATGAATCATCCTTCGCCATTGCCGTAGAATATTCAGTCGATGGAGGACACACTTGGCAACTAATACAAGAAAATTGTACTCCACCCAACATCGGATGTAATGGCAATTACCATATGAGCAGTCAGTTTTATTCTCATCTTCAAAATGGTAAATGGAACAGAATTACAATTCCATTGCCAACTCAGGTTGGGTACGACAATTTTATTTTATTATCAGAGATGGCATAATCGACAAAACTGCGACAATTTTAAAAAAATAACTTCCTAGCTTAATTACTCAACTTTCATTATTCAACTTACATTATTCCACAAGATCATTTACTACCCGTATTCGGTGGTCAAAGACAACAATAGGCGTTAAGAGTAAATCTGTTAACTGGGCACTAGACAACATTTACTTGGGTCATGACTGTCAATGGCTTTGCTCCGGACATGGTGTTTGTAAAAATGGACAATGCAAGTAAGTGATGCTATCAAATACAAAGATTAGGGAACAGAAACGTATCAATGAATTGCAGAATATAAGTTTCAGAGATTGGAATGACTGAATCCTGGTACAAGAATCAATTTTTTTCTCTTGAAGGTGCGATACAGGATTTTCCGGTCCACACTGCGTGGCTAACAATCAATTTCCACGTGAATTTCGAGACACGTTTGAGGACAGACAGAAGGCAGACGTTGAACTATGGCCAGAAATTTACAATGGACTGACAGGAGTCGATTGCGGAGTTCTTGTAAGCGGTTCAGCACTGACATTCACCACGACAGGTCTTCGGATGGCCGTTACGAGGAATTTGGATTTAAGCCAGTCATCTTACATCCAATTTACCTTGAAGATGGGTTGTAGCCAAATGTCTTCTTCAACAGTTTTTGCAGAGGATGCAATATCCTCCCGTTTTAATGCCATAGTGGTACAATTTTCAAATAATGGTGGAATTACGTGGCATATGATCAAGGTTCGGACATGTTCTGACATGTACATTTGAGACTAAGACCAGCGTGTATTATAACATATTTGTGCCAACTTGTATTCACAAATTTTTCATTTTCTAATCAGGAAGTGCCATACAGAAGTGATGGAGTCTTAAGACGTTACAGTTTATCTCTTCACGAGTTATCTAATGCTTTCACCAATGCAACAAAAATTCGCTTTTGGCAACCGAATTCGCAAGGTACAAAACATATCGGAAAACCTGTTTCAAAGATTTAATTGGTTCTTATCCCATATTGTAAAACTATAATATCTTAATTTACATATGTTTTCTACATACAAAATAGATCAAACTAATTCTAAAACAAGCTTGGATTCCAGCTGGGCAATAGACAGTGTTTTTGTTGGTGGCCAACTAGTAATTCCAAATGCATTTTTTGACAATTTTGACGATAATACTAAAAATGCTAATCCTGATGTTTGGCTCGACTGGCCCGGAGGTGAGGCACAGTCCTACTGCAACAGGTTAGGTCTACTTGATTATTAATGCCAAGTTCATAAAATGCATTCGGCAGCATCTATAATCTTTTTTATCAGTTCTGGCGATGGTCGTGCAATGGTTTTCAACAGTTATGACGGTCAGCGAACAGCTTACACTCGAGACATACAAGTCAATTCAGAGACAATTATAAAGTTTGATGTGAGGAACTGCGAGATAGAATCAATTCACGTAATATATTTTGAACCCTAAAAATGTATTTACTATTAAAATAAACAGATATTGGTCGGCTGTGGATTGCCATCAAATGCCAATAACCCTGTGGGACTCGAATACTCCACCAATCTGGGACACACTTGGAAGTTAGTCAGAGGAAGTGGAACGGAAGAGAATTCACAAACATCTACCTCAATAGTGGACATCAGAGACTATCCTTCTGATTTGCCATCATTTTTTTATGCAAATGCACAGAAAAAGTGGAAAAGAGTCATTATTTCTCTTGAAGGATTGGGAATTTGTGGGTAAGATAAGACAATCGGTCATTTTCCAGTAAAATTGTAGTAGTAAAAAGTGCAGACAAAATTAATTCTGCATGCATCTTCTTTGTAGGACAGTTAGATTTCGATGGCACCAAGGCTATTTTACGAAAAAAGAAAATCCACCACACTGGGGTTTGGATAATGTGTACATCGGACCAAGTTGCATTTCATATTGCAATGGACAAGGATACTGCCTCGATGGCAATATCTGTCAATGTGAATATGGCTACTCTGGAACCAAATGTGTTCAACTTTCAATTAGCAATCCAACATTTATCGAAGAGCATTTCGATTATGATGAAAAGCCCCCCAACAAGTTAGCTATCACACTTTCGGAGGATAGCTGGGAAATAATCAGCGGTGCAGAAGTTTCCAAATATTGTGGGGTTTTAACAACAGGGGCTAGTCTGGTTTTCAACCAGCCTGGAGAAAGACTTCTTACAACACGCAACCTAAACTTGGCTACAGCCAGGTTTGTTGCCATTTTCAGAACTACTGTTTTAAATTAGTTACTGAATATAGCATGAAAAAAATTCTTAATTACAGCAACCCGAACCTGCAATTTCATATACGTCTCGGGTGCCAGATGATGAGCAATACGAAGACGGATTTAAACAAAACCTCTACAGCATTCCCGGTTACACTGCAATATTCAGTCAATGATGGAATGACATGGAAAACTATGGAAAAATTCCACTTTCCAGAAACTCGAGCAAACCCACAGGTGATCTATGTCAATTTGGAGCTTCCAGCAGAGATTCTTACTTCTGCTACAAAACTGAGATGGTGGCAGCCATCAGAAGAAGGCCGGTTTTCAAAGGATTGGGCAATTGACAAAGTAAGAAAGCACTCATTATATGACATTATGCATAACTTGGTATTGTATAACATAACTTTGTTGCAAGATTCATGTGAGTGGTGATCATAATGGGCTTTCCTTACTGAACGATGACTTCAAATCCATGCCTGGTGTCAACTGGAATTCATTATCTGGTAGCAATTTAGAATCTGTTTGTGGTCGAGCAAAGGAAGTTCTGCATTTCAGTGGTAAGAAAAAAAATTGCTTATTCGAGATTTCGATTCCATGACATCCAGAAGAAATTGTGTCACTGGACATGACTTGTTTACATATAAGATATATTTCGTTCAAAATTTTGTTATTATAGACACACAACTTGGTGAAAGATACGCCATCACCGCTGATGTAAAGATTAACGAAAGTAGTTTTATACAATTCGAACTGATAATGGGGTGCAATGATGCATCTAAATGTTTTGGTTAGTTCACACACGTTGAACGATTATTTTCAATAATTCTGTGGAGAAATAAGTAGAGGAATCTGTTATTGTTACAGATATTGAACTGCACTATTCTCTCAATTCTGGCAAAACGTGGCATTATGTGCTGGAAGGATGTACTCAGCCAAACATGTGTTTGGATATGTATGAAAGGAGCATCTACAGATCTGATATTTACAATGCCTTTACACGGATCACGATTATGCTTCCATACTATACACGGTAAGTCACAAAAATGAATCACGTGATGAAATTGAGTAGGATCTTATAGTCAGTCAACTCCTAATTTAATATTTAAAGATCACACGGCACGAGGTTTCGTTGGATTCAAAAAAAGTTAAGCGATACGAGTGAAACATGGGCTCTGGACGCCGTTTATGTGGGTGACGAGTGCCCTGGTGCATGCAATGGAAGAGGAAAATGTAATCGTGGCCATTGTCTGTATGTGTGGAAACAAAATCTTAAAATGGATAAAAGACTTTTTTTAAAAAATAAACTGCTATCGTACAACTTTGACTAGGTGTGATGATGGTTGGACCGAAAGTGACTGCTCCATATCTAAAAGCCCTTTGCCAGTTGAACTGCGTGACAAATTTTCTTCAGAACCATCTAGCAAGCAATGGGCCATTGCAAAAGGCGGTGCTATTTCCAATCTCTGTGGATCGATTGGTAGTGGAACTGCCCTGCA
>JAQGAE010000989.1:0-27212 GCA_034696685.1 Julus scandinavius | reverse complement strand
CTCAATACACAAACGATAGGGCCATGACTTCAGCATTAAACATAAAAAAATTCTGTAGCTTCAGTTATGCTTTTATAAGCGCAAACTCACTACACAAAAGTTAGGACCATGACTTCAGTAATAAACAGAAAAAAAATTAACAGCGCAGAGTCTTTGGAATGCAGATTTTCTGTAGCTTTAGCTATACTTTTATACGCGCAAGCTCACTATACAAAATTTAGGGTAATACTGCAAATTTACAAAAGACACATGCTACATTTTCCTTGATTGTGGCGTGTTGGAGGCTAGCTAGTTTTTCAATTTTTTTCAATCTCAAAGTCGTTAACCCATTAAAAACGAGTTCACCTGAACCCTTTTGTCTTAGTCTCGGAAGTACGCCCTCTATATAGGTCTGTAATTCGCGTAATCTTCCATTTGATATTTTGCGTCGAACCAGATGTAGTGTTATTATTTTTTGATCTGATCGTACTTACATCCACGGAAGCCCCTTTCTAATCTTTTCACCTGACCGATTTCATCCGTTTGATTTTGAAACAGCTGTCGGTATTTAAAGACAATCAGATCATTAACTAACTGATAGCAACTCGTTACTTTTTTTTTACAGCATTCGTGTTATTTAATTTTATAGGATGGGCACCTGATGCAGGTTGCGTCAAATGTTGACTTGCATAACACATTCGTATTGTTTCGATTCAATGTATATGCGTTGTATTCAATTCATCTAAGAAATTCTTTTATTTAATTATTTAAATTAAAACGGACCCTTGATAAGAAATTAAAAAAGTCATGCCGATAATAATGGCGCTGCTTCGCATATTAAAATGTAAGGGCATGTATAAAAAACTAAGCATATTCAAAAAACTTTTGTTATGCTGCGACAACATGATTCTTATCGAAATTTTAAACAACTGCATGCCACATATAGAATTTATGAGAATGGTTGATACATATTCAAATTGCATTGATTGTCTATTGCAGAATATCCATTAGTTTTTTTTAAAAAATCAATGCGGAGTTTATGTAATCAATTGATTCTGATAAATATGTTTAGGGGGCCATTCAAAAAAGACGTCCCCGAAATTCCTTCAAAAATTGACTTCCCTTCTACCTCCTGTCCACATGGTGTCCACTTTACCCCAGACTCCCCCCTCATAGACGTCCGTAATTTTTTTTGGAAAAGTAGGGTGTCCAGAAATTTACAAAGGTCCATCCTATACATTTCCAAGCACCCACCTCGCTACCAATTTCACAACATTATCCCAGATTTTTCTGATTAACAGAAATTTCCTGAACTCTTATGGAAATGCCAGCATAAGATTGGTGTTTAATACAAAGTTAGGCATAATTCCCAACTTTCGCGAGGTTTTAAAAATGCAAGTACTACATTTGGGATTGGGAACACATTTTTTCTGGTGCCCATTTCCCCTTTCACTGACTATTAAAACTTAAACAGAAATTTCAAAAACTGAAAATTACCATCATTAGTGGACGTCCACTACCCTCCCCTCGTCCACATGGTGTCCACATGCTAGGAGTCCCCCTCCCCCCTCTTGAGGACGTCCTTTTTGAATGGCCCCTTATGCATAAATTATTAGTTATTATTTTTAGCAGATTCAAACATATTGTTACCAATGTTGATCAAGCATTTAACAATAAATCATTATTTTTAAAGGGCATGTTACATGCAGAAATTTGCATTTTAAACAATTTATATACATATCAAAGGTATCCCCATTCCCACATACTGCAATTCAAACTGAGCAATTGATGGTTGCATTTATAGGTAATAATTGTTGGATGTGGATTTAACCCTATAGATTATGCCTGTATTATATACATATTTCCTTAGAATTAATCCATGTTTTATACATTTGGTTGTTCACACAAAACCTGCCTGCATTATATATACATATTACCTTAGAATTAATCCATGTTGTATACATTTGGTTGTTCACACAAAAATCTATATAAATACGTTGTTTTGTATCCAAAGGGTATTTGTTTTTAAAAAAACGAGAGCAGCAATGCAATACTGAACATAGTAATTGTCATTTGTCATTTGACGTTTAGAGACAGAAATGACAGTCGTTTATATATACTCCAGTGAAAAGCAAGAAAAAAAATCCAAATATTGCTGTTGTCTGATTTTGAGAGACTATCACTTGATCGAATCAGCGAAATATAATGAAATATAACCATGATGGATGATAGCTCAATCTACAGTTGCATGTGATGTGTAGAACCGCCATGAAATTCTTTATTGAGGCTTGATTTAATAAACCAGTAAATAAGACAAAAAAAAAGTATATAAATAAAACGATTGATATAACTGATTATCAGAAACCAGCAGATGGATTTCTAGAATAAAGGGTGATTAAAATGAAAGGAAGAACTGCTGTTGGCAAAAATGCTTATCTTTATAGATTTTGTTGGGATAGCATCTCATTAATAATAACAAAAAAATCATCTTCCGAAACTTCACATCCCAACAGTTAGAAGGCTTATCTCAGTCCATGGATTTTTATCTTATTTTTCCTAACACCTGCATGCATCACGTTGTCGATCTTTTAATTCAGCTTGGGATATCTGCAGATACCTCTGGTGCGAGCACGACAGTTTTGACATTTCGTGACATTTGATGGTTTCACCTTTGCCTGCTTTTTTTTTTTTCCTCCCTAGCTTTTTGAAAAAGTTGTAGGTGACTGATATGTATACTCGCAGTATATTTGGGGTCCATTGCACGTACGTGTAGCCTTTGTTTTTCCACCACCACAACTATGAAAACCTGTCATCGTTTATTATAAAGAATAAACCCTGTTAGGCGATGCCCCCCCTATACCTCCCTATTTATAGGATTTCCCAATTTTTTGTTATCGAAAATACTTGATGTTGACTCTTGGTTTGAGACTATTGTTATTTTATGGATTACAAATTGGATGTTTTAAGAGAGCTGATGCACCACTACGAGGAATATTGTGGTTCAAATTTGTTTAAAAGGTGTATGAATGTAGGAATACCAGTGACAACTTTTGAAATTATTTCATCTCCTCGGTTGCGCTGTTATAACAAAAAGTGCATATCATTATGTCATATTTTAAGATGCGTTTCCACGTGAGATTAACTCTCGCGAGTTACTCGTCGTGCATCTCGTATTCCACAAAATTTCCCAAACTTAGTTTTTAATGTTTAAAGCTAAGTTTGGGAAATTTTGGGGAATCTCGATAGCTACTCTCAAAATTCGAACATGGTTAATATTTTCGAGCTGCTTTCAGTGACTGAGAGAGCATCTCGAGAGTTTCTCTCACGTGGAAACGTACCTTGAGAAACATTTAAAATAATTTCACGTGTATGACCATCATGAAATTCCACACGTGATAATCTTATATATTTTACACACACCGCAATTCAATTTGCCCCATAAAGCTCAATTTGAATCTATAATAAATAATTCAAATAATTCAAAATAGGCGCCATTTAGTTTTCAAAACTAAATGCAGATATTTATAGTTGATCATTCTGAAATGTCCATTTTAGTAATGCATTGAACCAGTAATGGAATCCATAGAGGTCGCCATTGTCCATGGTGCATATGCCCTCTCTTTGTTTCTAGCAATATAGTTCCATTCGTGTTTGGATATAAACAAATATGGTGGAGATGGGAATTGATGATAAATGTTAATGATAATGGTTGTAACCTCGCCCTATTCTTTTTAATTGGTCGATGAATCTGTTATTATGCGCTTCTGCCATTATCTTTGCGTGTGAGAGATTGGGATTGGGCCGTGACATACCAGATTTAATAAGGGGTATTGTCTTGAATAGATGAAACCCACCCACCCTTACAGTAATTAGAAGCTAGTATATGCATATAGTTTTTATTGCAATGTGTACCCCAAAAGCCATAATGCAGGTCGAATAAGTATCTTTTTTTTTGTCTCGTTGTGATCAGAAGATATAACCCATTTCCTGATATCTGTCCTTTTATTCGTGTGCATGTGCCGTGATGATACTTCCTTATATAGATTTTATTTTAATTATATTCGATATTCGGGATACGCACTGCCAACATACTACATTAAAATAATAAATTAGGAATTTCAGGAAGATTTAACTTCAATGTTAAATACAGTATGTATTGTACACATAGAATTTCGTGCTCATGAAATTAATTGATCAAGACAAGTTAATCACCTAACCAAATATGCAAGCATTACATCAACACGCCAGCTGTTATATGTATACAGTGGAACCTCGGTATACGAACGTCTCTGTTTACGAACATCACATGTTGTTTAGCTTTACGAACAATACTTCAGTTCACGAACACATTTCTGTGACAATGAACGCATAATTTGGATTTACATTAATTGCACTGGGAAAAATTCATTCGGAATACGAACTATTCGGTTCACGAACAGGGTCAAGGAACGGATTAAGTTCGTAAACCGAGGTTATACTGTATTCGAATTATGCAGTTCATGGTATAATGGACTTGGCACAACATTGCTCAAATTATACAAATGTAAATATATTAAAACAATGCATTTATTCACTACTTATAAAGTTTTAAAGAGATAAATGAGGGTTTACAAACATTAATTTGCAGAATTTAAAAATAATGACTACAAATGTTGATTACAATGACCATAAGGCCAAAAGTTTCAGATAAGCTATGGAAATATTCTACCCATTTTTGTCGCACTTGAATATTTTTACATATTAAATAAAAATTTACAAAATCAAAAAAAAAAAAAAAGAAAAAAAAAATCTAAAATTTGTAAAATCGGTTTGAATATTTGAATATTTGCCAACTCTATTACATTGTTTTAATACATTGTTTTACATTTTTTTTTGCATTAATCTCATTTAGGCGATAGTACCTCTAGAAACTGCCTACAAATTAAGTTAGGAATCCACGAGATAATTTGGAATAAACTCCATAAAAAAAACCCCACCTAAAAGCACATATAGAACAACTCTGAAAGTTTTAATATGTTCACGCACCCGAAGGTGTGTAAAGTTAATGCCACACGAGGCTTTGTGGGCTTCAATTAATTTCCTTCTCAGCCAATTGTTTTGTGGATTCCATTATAATGTACGAACCTTTATTACAGCAACGGTCTTAGGAGATTTTGCGTTTGGCATGGCGTATATATATATATACGTGCAATCTAGCCATTTTTATTTATATCTCGGATAGCACTAGTGGGGGTTTTGATATGAAAGATAAGTCCTTAGCTATTTCGACAAACGCCCATGAAATCCTTCCCCCCTTCTATTCGCAGATTGTGCTTTTGTGCATCAACTTTTAATTTATGCATGTTTATGTATGGTAATAACAAAAATAATTTTACACTCGCTTTGTACGTATATCTAGTGAATTCCCCTCGGTTCATATATATATGTTTCATTATTCGAATCAGGGTTTCCATACGGTAAGCTTTTAAACATACCAACCAGGTATGTATATATATCTGCTCACATTTTCTATACAAACCTACATTTCCCACCGCTGCAGCCTAATTAAATGCAGAAATGCAGGCGAAATTAAACGAGTTGGTCTTGAACATCCGTGGCGTCATTAATAATTATCTCGATTATCAGTTAACTCCATTTGCAAATCTCGCTGTTGTTGCAACTTTGTCATCGCTATATACATTGTACATGAGCTCTTATTCGTGCATGTGTTTGAGAGTCCTCTTTTGTCCTTTTCAACCATTGTTTAATAAAGGTGGGCCAATTGGGGGCGAGTGGGATGTTAATAGAAACGTAAAACAGAACGCCCACCCCCATTTTTTTATATAAAGATTTTTATGCCAATCTGAATACGTTCATGCATGGGTGGTTAAGCTTCTGGGTTTGTTTATCTTGTTGGGTGTTTCCACGATAATCCCATAGATTTTTTTTTGTATGAATTATATAACACGCCATGTAGCTATCGCGCAGAATAAATGCGAGAAAAAAATGCTTTAATGAGGTGCATTTTATGGGTGTTTAGGAGATTTCAGTATGTGCATTAAGGCATAATCATGCTTGATTCTTAACTTTAATATTTATGGTTGAAAAATGCACACAAAACATTCCTGACCGTGTATAATGAGTATTAAAATTATGCATTTCAACTAAGGATGGGGATGCTTGGGGTCGAGATTCCTGCGTGGGGCACCTTAAACTCAAACAAAAAGGGAGACTCTTATACCGTTTTTTATGCAAAACACCAGCTTTAAAAATTCAGTAGTAACATCATGTTTTTGATCTGCGTGTTTAAATCTGTTGCAACGTTATGCGAAAATATGTTGTCTATACAAATTAAAATCATAACAAGTAATATTTGTTTATTGTCAATTTGTCAAAACCAATGTCAGTGTTAATTGTATCGTGAGCTACACTTCGTGCTTCAAAATTTGTTTAGTACATGACTCGATTCAGTAAAATTACCCAGCTGTCATTTTATACGTTGGCTTTACCTTGATAAATCAGATTTCTAAAAAATTGTACAAAAATGAACTCAAAATGCGCTGCACATATTGCACGACAATTAAATATACAGTGGAGCCTCGGCTTACGAACGTATCTGTTTACGAACAAATCGGTCTACGAACACATTTGTTGTTTCGTTTCACGAACGATGCTTCTGTTCACAAACATATTACTAGATACAAGAAACATGAAAAATGTGTTATAATTTAAAAGGATTCGAATTAAAATCGATATTTGTTTCAAGGATATAGCCTACATTGCAAATATGGCAAAAGTTCGTCTCCTGTTTTATCAACGTCAATTGCAGATGAAACGGATGACAATCCATTGATGACGTCGTTTTGAGACTTAAATCATATATATATAGTTAACAACAGATTACAGTATAATACAAATTTTCCTAATGGAAACAATGTTTGTTAAAGTAAATTTATTAAGCACAATCTGCAAATGAACTTGATTCACAGCAACGTCAGCATGACGACACCACGTGGGTGACTTTATTTCCTATAATGTTAAAAATCATGGATGTATATATTAAACTGCTTTCTTCTAATATTACTGTTATATTTATTTCCTTTCTGTATTATTTCCACATATAAAGCCATAACATGTTTTAAAAAAATTCTACGACAAAGAACGCATTATTTGGATTTACATTAATTGCAATGAAAAAAATTGATTCGGATCACGAACTATTCGGTTCACGAACAGAGTCAAGGAACGGATTAAGCTCGTAAACCGAAATTCCACTGTAATGATAAAATATTTAAAATACGATTTTTTGTATAGTTCTTTACTTATTGCCTGCATGGTGTTTGTATTTGCATATACTACAGTATACATAATTAGCGAATTTTTGGTTAGTTAGATGCGTTTGGTTACCAATAACATACAGTATGATGCCCTGATTTTGTTGATGCATGCACGTGGTGATTTACAGGTGCATAATAGTTGCATGTACACTGTATATGTGTCACTGTAATTAAACTCAGTGATAATAATAATATACAACAGCATTTATTCATTTCTGGGAAAATAGGACTACAATTAATTGCTTTCGAATTAATTATGAGTGCAATTTATGAGCTAGGTTAGTCCTCGTGCCCTTCCACAAATATAGGTTGGAATTTACATGAGAACACTCGCATTTCAAGATACGAGCCATAGGCGACTTTACGCGGACAAGTAACACAATTTCGATAATATATCTTCTCATGCTCTTGCTATATTATATGCACTCTTTTATAACCCCATCAGTGGTCGCATTCTTTTGTTTCGAAATTCTTCGGGTTAGTTTTTTTATACCATCGTGTGATAACGACCGAAATTAATGACCATGTGGTATTTAAAATTCGTAAGACGACTCTCTCTCTCCCTATATGTTGCCACACTCGTCCTGCAGAATTGAGCTTAAATTAGGCTTAAAGCAATGATACGTGTTGGATGATTGACTCAATTCTGCTTGGTCACCACAAAAAAACAATCCAAAAAAATGTAAAAGGCATCATAATCTGTTCGTTTTAAACCCTTTTTTAAAGCATTTGGGTGTTGCGTGTGCACTTTGTCAGCACATTTTTCCAGCTGCTTATTAAACAGCATTACATGTTTATTAACAACACATGCTTTGGCATTATAATCGTAATTAATTGGCCAAATCAGGTGGCAAGATTCAGAGGTTCTTATGACTGGCTCCTTTGCTACAGTAGTTTTCGGCAATGGTGACTTCACCAAGATGAGGTTTGGAAGCAACTAAGTGTATTTTGGGAAATACATGCTTTTCATCGATTTATAGATACTTATTATTCTACAGTGTGAGTCATAAAAAAGTAGAACCCAATAAAAAAAATCACAACTTGGTGAAAAATGCTTCGATTTAAATGAGATTTGGCACTTACACAGAACAATAGTATAGGAACAAAAATAAATTCTAAAAAGTGCTCAATATGTTCTCTGGTGGCCTTTACACGAGCCCGGAGTCTGACGCGCCATTCTTTGATTGACGAATCGATTATACGCTGGTCGCGTTCAATCCAAGATTTCTTAATTCGTTGTTTCAAGTCATCGATATTATTAATCTTGGATTTGTAAATATTTTTCTGGACAACCCCAAATTTTGTAGTCCACTGGATTCAAATCCGGACTGTTTGGTGGCCAATGGTTGGGTTCGATGAACTGTGGCGCTTCATCGTTGCAACAGTTCAACTGTTTCTCGACTTGTTTAAAAATGAAAAAATCCGAAATTTGTCGCATGGCCGGAAGAAGTGTTTTTGTTCCTACAATATTGTTCTACGTAAGTGCCAAATTTAATTTAAATCGAAGCTATTTTCACGAAGTTGTGATTTTTTTTAATTATTTGGTTCTACTTTTTTATGACTCACAATGTATATATATACAAATACTGTCTCTTGCATAAAAGTCTGTAAAAACCAAGGATACATCTCACGTGCAGTTAATTATTTTCCCTTATTGCACTATAGTGCAGTAATTTTTTTTTTACAACATTGTGTAGTTTCATTCATGAATATTGTTACAGCATTTCCAAGTCGTGAGAAGCTTTGATTTATTATTTTGCTGCCCTCTGCTTTTTGTGCAATTCCATTCTGAATTTTTGGAGGTCTGTCGACGGGATCCTCTTGAGAGCATAGTTTTTACTCTTCCCTGAGTCTGTGGGTCATGCAGTTTGCCTATACACTCATGCAAGATAGAAACGATAGAAATCAGGTGTAGAAACTATAGGCGGTAAAGGACGTATATTTCACCCCTTCCTTGCATAACACGAACAAGATTTGGCCGCCCACAACCTTGTTTACCTTTCTGTTGACCGAAGGGGAAAAAATAGTTTTTTTTTAAAAAAAAATCAGCACGAGTCTTGATTTATTACAGGAAATATCCGACTGTGACTTCGTAGGAGTTATACTTAAGATGCGCGGGTTATGATTGTAGGGTTACTTTTGCATAGTAGCTCTCAACAGTATTTTGTGAAGGATTTTACATTTGCATTTTATAAACAAGACTCTACTTATAACAAGTGTGTTTTTCAGTTAGAAAACCTAGAAGTGCTAAACAGTATTTGTCTGCACTTGGTGTCAGCAGAACTTGTAGCGTTATAACATTTCACATTTCTATGTTAAGTATGTTTTTATGGTATTGTGGTTACCTTGATGTTAAGCAATAGTCCTATATAATACTTTCTCATATTAACATATTAGGGCTCTTTATACAGGGTGTTTCAATACTAGCACAGGGAATAACTAGCACATCACTTACATTCAGAAAGTCCATTCGCTCACATTTGTAACTTAAAAAATGGATTTTAAAATCCAAGGCGATTAAAATAGAAAACGTGGTCACCGCAAAAACTTGTATTTCTAAACTATTTTAAATGACTAGTACTCTCTAATGGATGTCCAACCGCAAGTTTGAGTCAAATGGAGGCTTTTTTTCAGTGTTTCCCCACCTAAAATAGTCGTTATATTTTTATTTTAAGTAAATGGTTTAAAAACTACTTTATTATACATGTACGTTGCTATTACACCGCTATTCAATTTTGCCAATTACGAGTCCGGCTATAAAAACCGGACTTAAGAGTAATCTAATAATTAGGTTTTCATCCACCTGGCGGTGGACCCCATGATGGCGGATGGCCAGGTGCAGACTAATGTCGGCTCATCATTGTAAAAGAAGCTGTACAATGTATTACAATGGAATGGTTTATAGGGGAATAACGAGAGTTAATTCCTACATTAGTTAATTTAGAAGTCATGTTTTCTTTGGTGTCATGCTACCGTTTTTAACATTAATGAATAAATCGTGGCATGAATCGATGGTGTAAAAAGGTATCTTATACGCAGCTTAACACTTAGGGACCATTAAAAAAGGAAGTCCACGAAATTCCTTAAAAAATTGGCCACTCCCCCTACCCCTGTCCACACAGTGTCCAGTTTAACCTAGACCCCGCCACCCCCCTTCCTAGACGTACTTCTTTTTTTTTTAAAGTAGGGTGTCCAGAAAATGTATTGCAACACGAAGTCCCCTTCTATAAATTTCCAAGCACTCGCCTCGTTACTATGCATGCAATTCCACGACATTTTTTCTAGATTTTTCTGATTAACTGAAATTTACTGACCTGGAAAGGAAATTACAGCATAAAACTGGAGTTTAACATAAAGTTAAGCATAATTTCCGACTTTCCCGAGGTTTTAAAAATTCAAGTACATTTGGGACTGGAGTCACATTTCTTCTCTTCACTTTCCATTTTCACTGACCTTTAAAACTCAATTAAACAGAAAAAAGAAAAATTGAAAAGTACCATCATTATAGTGGACACCCATAATGGCTCCCTCCCCCCTCTCTACCCCTGTCCATATGGTGCCTACATGCCAGCATGCAGACATCCCCCTTTTCTACCCGCCTCTTGGGACGTCCTTTTTGAACGGCCCCTTGGATTGCTCTTTATTCTATACCCCAAAGTGAGCGGTCTAGCTTGCAAAACAATTCCAGGGTATCCAGATTTTAATTAATATTTTCGAATGTTTACCCATTTACATTTTCTTAAAAGACTACACGTGCTTAACCAATAGGGCCTATACTGATAAATCCTGTTTGAGTATCACTAAGCTGAGCATTCCTTATTCGAATATGCCCCCAAACGTTTACAATCTGTAAGTGTAGATTCATATGTTTGTATTCAGTGGTCTCCTCAAATACTTATATAGGAAGGAAAATCGTAAATTATTAGCCAGTATTACGTTTATTGTGTTGGGACATGACAGCGTCTGACCAAAGGCGTTTGTCCATGGCCAACTATCAACTGAACCAAATCCGGCAAATTCTCACATCGTAATTTGTACAGACAGTGATGACTCGTTAAACACACATATCTTCTTCTACAGCCTTTAAAGTTGTAGGGCCATATTTAAAGTTTGAAAAAAAAATGAAGAATTTAATATGAAATATTCATGTTTCCATTGATGAAAAAATTCCCTTGGTCGTAAATACAAAGTCACTTTTTCCTCATAAAGGTATTCCTTTTGTAATTTTTAGTTTAAATGACAAAAGTAATGAATAAGATCGTGAGACTGATTACAAGAGTACAAAGCTGATGTGTTCATCGGTTTATAGATTTTTGATTGTATTTTGTTTTCTTCTCATTATTATGAAATATTTGAAAATTAAGTTTTTCTATGCTTGAATTGCCATATTTGATTTCTATCTATCGCGATAAGTAAGTAAAATCTGACACGTGGTATTGGCTGAGGTGTCATAAAACAGTTGGTCCGAAACTTTGGTACGAAAATAATTCATTTTAACATGAATTCTCACAGAGTAGATGTAAATGTAGATTAAGACCTTGCAATCATCCAAAAATAAAAATCATTGTCAGTAATTGGATGAAAAGGTCGAATATCGATACACCTTTATGTCTTGCATGTATATATTTAACGACCAGGAGATTAACATCTAAGAAGAGGTAAAATTTCATACTTTTCATATAATTTCAGTTCGTAATGCATAGAAGCATGGAATGGTATCATTACATTGACCAAACAACTAAGGGGCCGTTCAAAAAGTACGTGGGGCATGTGGACAGGTGGAGGAAGGGTAAGCCAATATGGACGTCCAATAATAATGGTATTTTTCAGTTTTTGGATTTTTTGTTTAATTAAGTTTTAAACGTCAGTGAAAGGGGAATTGGACACCAGAAGAAATGTGACCTTAGTCCCAAACGTAGTTGAATTTTGAAAACCTCGGGATACTCAGGAATTATATGCCTAACTTTGTGTTAAACACCAATTTTATGCTGGAATTTCCCTTCCAGGTCAGGAAATTTCGGTTAATCAGAAAAATCTGGAAATCGTGGAATTGGTAGCGAGGTGGGTGCTTGGAAGTTTCTATTATGAGCCCATTGTATGTTCCAACAAATTTTCTAGACACCTTACATTTGAAAACTATTAAGAACGTCCATGACGAGGGGAGGGGGGAGGAAGATTAGGGCTACAATGGACACCAGGTTTACAGGGGGAGGGGTCAATTATTTAAGGAATTATGAAGACGTTTTTTTTTAATGGCCCCTAAAGCACAAATAATAATGATAATATACAACCTATTCATTGGGCCTTTATATTGCTGTACGACTTTTTGGACATTTCACACATTCATGGATATTACAAGTAAACACCACTTGACCACAGGACCAACGTAAAGTTTGGAAGCTAGTTCCCTGTATTTCGTTATCAATCAGAAGGGACGGAGATTCTAATAAAATTCATACTTTGATGATTAAGTGAACCAATGTGAACAGTCCCATTGATTTCTTCTATATTATCAAGACAAAGATAAACCCACACAAGATGGCGACAGGTTTTGTTGATACGTTTTGTGATTGCTAAGTCTTTAACCTGCCCTCTAACTCCAGCCTCACTTATTATAGCAATCGTAGAATCAGTGATTTTTTTTACCGATTCAATTTGATCATTTTATTTCATTCATTCCAAGACGATTTATGTGTGGAAGATAATATTTTTGATTTAAGATCTTCAAATCGTCTAATTTTGAATTCAATGGCTAATTTAAAACTGTGAAATCTGGAAACATAAATAATAATGGTGATTTTTTGTGTGTGTCTGGCACCCTCGGCTAAATCACTTTCAAAATCTTCAGGTATAACTGCAATGACACGGAGGAGGGTCATTTGAGGACTAT
This sequence comes from Julus scandinavius, assembly GCA_034696685.1. NCBI lineage: Eukaryota > Metazoa > Arthropoda > Diplopoda > Julida > Julidae > Julus > Julus scandinavius. The sequence goes on along the minus strand of JAQGAE010000989.1, from coordinate 14,027 downwards.
AATTTAAGCTCTTGTTTGTACATTCATGGACTCGGGGCAGGGCAAAAAAGGTGTCTCTTGTTTTCTTTTACTTGTCAACCGGTTTGTCCCTTTTAAATTCTATACTTTTTTTTTTCATCTCCATCTTACTCATTAATTATTCTCGGTGTGATTACGAAGAAACATAATTTTATGATAAGGCTGTTGATGGGAATATCAATGGCTTAATTTTAAATTACGTCAATTATCCAATTCGCTGAAATTATTCGCTGAAAGAATATATCGTTTTCAAGTGAAAAATATTTTGCACAATGTGAGGTCGTAGCTCAAATGCAAACCAGATAAAACTTGTAACCAGGGTAGTAACATCCTTTTCTTTAGTTTGTTTTTAGTTGCTGCATAAAGTTTTTAAACTAATTTTACTATATTTTAATGTCATAATTATAATTTTATCTACTATGATTATGGGACCATTCAAAAAGGACGTCCTCAAAATTCCTTCAAAAATTGACCCTCCGCCCCACCTCTGTCCAAATGGTGTCCATTTTAGCCCAGAATTTACCTTCCCCCCACCCTCATAGTCGTCCTTTATTGATTTAAAATGTAGGGTGTCCAGAAAATTTGTCGGAACATGCCTAGGCCCATCCTATCACTTTCCAAGCATCGGCCTCACTACCAATTCCTCGACGTTTCCCCAGATTTTTCTGATTAACGGAAATTTCCTGACCTTGAAGGGAAATCCAAGCATAAAATTGCTGTGTAACACGAAATTATGCATAATCCCCGACTATCCCGAGGCTTTAAAAATCCAAGTGCATTTAGGACTTTGAATATATTCCTGGTGTCCATTTCCACCTTCACTAGCCTTTAAAGCTTAATTAAACAGAAAATCTAAAAAATTCAAAAATACCATCATTACAGGTAGTGATCGACATGCATAATGGCCATTTCCCCTCCCCCTTTCCTGTCCACCTGGTGTTCACATGCCAGTAGACTCCCCCACCCCCTCTTGAATGGCCCTATGTCACCAGCTTTAATGCCAAACAATTTTTTTAATGTCAAATGAGGTAATCTGTACAATTTCAGACTATTAAAATCTCATTTTAAAGGTTTTCAAGCGTCACACAGTTGTAGATTTGAATTCTCTGGAAAACACCCGACTTAAAATTATATAGTTTCAATTTATATATTTAGTTCCTTATTTGGAAATAATGTCACCAATTCACTAATCCATGGATCTTGTCTGTTAACGACTCTTTAGGCAGTCAGAAAACTATATATATTACCGCTGTATATATATTGTCAAATCAGATTTCTTTCTGACAATTTTATTCGCCCATAAACGTTTACCAGAATTATGTATGTTTAGAACTTTAGAGAGATCCGCCATGTCTTCTCCACCATCATGTTGTTAGCGGCAGGAGTTTAATATTTTTCATATTAATTTTTACGAGTATACATCTACAATATTATAAAAATACAAGCTCTATATGCAGTTCTACAGCCGCAAGTTTCCTTCCACGCATGGCAGACGAGAAGACGTCTTTATCAGTTCCGACATCTTGACGTTCTTCTTATCCTCAGATTTTGATTGTCTTTATAAAGAAGTTTCCTTTTTTTTTTTAAATATTAATTTGCAAGACGCCGCATAAAACATAACATACGGTAGCTCGGTCAGAATCAATCAATTTTAACGAAGCACATTGTTTGATTCCCTTTGATTCATGCAAAGCCCCGCCATCCCATTGGCGCCCCTTCCCCATGATGTCATTGCACTTCATTTGGCCTCCCCCCATACATGGTCCCCCCGAACGTTTAGACCCAACAATGTGTTCCCCATTATCAGATAAGCGGTAATGCACAACGACTACATGTATATATACTGAGATAGGCGAACACGCAGAACCATAGAAACTATAAGGCTTTGACATCTATATAAAAATGTACAGGCGACGAGAATATTGTTTCTCCTTATATTTTTATGTACATTTGAGCCCTGTTATAATAGATGCAAGGGGGGAGCCCCTCAGGAAACCATTTCTGATATGGGGATGATCAATCTTGTATACTCGAACCGAATATTTTTGTAGTCGGCCCATTCGGGGACCTACTATATAGTTTCTGCAGCAATGTCAACTATATAGTCCACTCTCTCTAATGTTGGAAACTCCATCTCGTATTTTTCCGCGTAAATGCACTGCGTTTTATCTTGCAGGAACTAATCCGAGTCGAGCTTCTCGGATCTCCTTGCTTTCCGTGATTGTAATTTCCTGATCAGCTGGCTTCTGAACATCCATCAGAAACCTTCCCATTATTTATCTGGAATAATACATTTGTTCTGGCTTATCAAAGTCTTCTCTCTGTCGCTCTGAAGGGCCTTCATGTTAACGCTGCCCAGGCACAGACGTGACAAATTATGCATGCGTCTTCTCTGCAAATGCAACGCTTCCTTTTGTTTTCAGAAAACCATGCAGAAGGGTCATGGTCGACAGTGAAGACAGAAGGGCCATCAGATTGAAGGGATTGAAAGAATTTTGAATTCCAATGTCACGTAAAATTCAGATGTTGAGTATTGCGTTATGTCTCGTCACCGCAATACATATTACATATATAATTTGTTTAACAACAACAACAACAAATTAACAATACAATATAGAACACCGATTATCCGAGCGTCCGTATTATTCGAGCAGTAAATTATACATATAGAAAACTGGCCAAAAGTTTTGAACATCTCCTAAAATTTGTGTATTTTTCACGTTATCTGTATGAAATTGATACAATTTACCAAATATTATAGTTGATCAAATCACGAGTCCCAATTATTCAAGTGCCTATATTATCCGAGCCATTACATATACATGTTTATTTGCCTTATACATGTACCTTTCTGCAAAATAACATGCATTTCTTCCTTGTTTTATGCATGTATATGTTTTAAACTGATGAAATATCTTGCAAATTATGGAAATATTAGTAAAATTTATTCTTAATCCGTATTATCAGTTTTCGGTTATATCCGAAATAGGTTCTGCCCACATTATTTCGGATGATCGAGGTTCCACTGAATATGTAATTTTATGCAAAAAATGAACCACAAATATGGTGACTTTCACACGGACATGTGAAACGTTTGTGCAATGGAACATAGTCATCATTTCGCGGTCCATTTCCCCTAGCACGTTATTCTTATAAAAAACAAATGAAGGAATCATATCATTATACAATCTTGGAGATAGTCAAGGATAATATAATCATCTGATCACTTTGGCCTTATAAGACATGGCCTAATATCGGAGCGACTAATGTATTACTCCACCTACATCGAGGCATGGGCGTATACCACCAATTTAACAAATATGTCATATTTCATTTTTACTGCACAACCTTATCGATGAATTCGGCAATCGTATAAAAGCATCACCTAAATACCTCCCCCACGTAACGTTCAAGCGTGAAGCTCCACCTGCATTTGTCATTGTATTGTTTATACACCTGAGCATCGGGTTTACCCAATGACTTCATTTGAATAAAGGTACATTGAATAAAAACCAGCCAAAAGGAGCATATAATTTCGACCTAAAGCTAACGAATCTCTGTGATACTTTATTTTTTCCCTGTCTAATGAAAATAAATATAGATATCCTCAAAAAATTTCATATTTCTCCAACTTGAGCTGGGATTCTTAACCTTGGGTCCTTGAATTTCAACGACTATAGTCGTTGAAATCATATAACATCATATATGATGTTACTCTTGTGTATTATTCAGAGGGAATCCATTTTAAAAGGCTGGACTATTCCATAACATGCCCAGAGTTCATTTCCTCGACACTAAGGACAACATCCATATTGGAGTCCAGAAAGCACGAAAGAGTGCAGTGATGCTTTTATTGTAATTCCAACGTTTCGTCACCAGGGCCTCTTCAGAACAATACTTGTAGTTAATCCAGATGGTTAGCATATTATACAGTACTAATCAATATTGTTACCTGAGCATTACGGCTCATTTCCAACTATATAAAGTTCAATGCAATGCATGTCTGGCATTCTTGTAGTCAAAGTATTCTTTCAAAAATATCTTGACATGTAGCCCCAGCAGAAAATCTACTGCATTTAATTCCAATTAACTGCAGTATTTTTGCAGTAATGTGCAGTAATGGCGGAATTTAAAACTGCAAATTTGTTGTTTCATTATACCCCAGAAAAATTGCAGCTAATGAGCAGAATTGCAGTAAAAGTGCAGTAAGAAACTGAAGTTTTCTGAATAACTGCAATTTTAAGGCACATTTTTTTCTTCTTTGGGACAACATGATGTATTACACATGCTCTCGTTTATTGGCGCATGGCATGATCTATGTGCTGAATATGAGTTATGAGCAATAATTAGTAGCCAACTCTTCCAGCATGGCCATTTTTTGAAGAAAAAAAAATATATATGAAGCAGCATGTGTGATGCTAATTATTGTAGTCAGACCATTTGCTGCCCCTTTGGAAAACGTAGTTAAAAGCCCGTGGAAAAGCCGTGATAGGCATCGGACTGACGACGGTCACCAGACCCCGTCCCATCGAACGGAATGCGCATGCCTGCCTTCGGACAGAGTGGGCCATTGTGAAATCCTGTTGCCAGCAAGTTGAGAGGTTAAGCACGCCGACAACCAGGGCGCCATCTAGGACATTCTGTCTGACATTTGCGGGACTCGGGAAATGCTAAACTCATATCCATTAGCATTATGCTGCGTTGGTGGCAAGTAAGCCCTTCTTCAAACTTGGTAAGGGCTAATTTCGGGCTTTTTTTTTCAACGTTTTGGTTGGAGAAATTTCTCTCTTAAATTATGACCCTATGAAAATTACAAATAAGTTGATTACCTTATTCTCGCTTGTCATGGCTGTGTCTGATCCACTGTAAACCTAAGAAATAGAGAATAATTATTTTATTGATCTGTCAGTTAAACCTTTAAAGTCGTTTTATAACGGCGTCGAAGTTATGATTATATCTGATGGAGACAGGAATAAGAATCATGCATAATGTTGGGTAACAGGGGTTTTTCATCGCACGGTCTTGTCAGACAGGAAGAAATGAGATTGTTTTCCTGTTTTTGTAGGAAATCTTATAGCGACTGTCTCAAACATAACGTTGGAATTATAGTCCATGATATAGCTAGCTATATATTTCTGAACTAATCTCATGTATATTGCCAGAAAAAAATAACACATTGGAAGGTCCTTAATCTTTACCTTTGAATTTCAAAACGACCAGTGTTTTCTAAAGCAATCAAAGGACATATACCAAAAACGTTAAATCAATAATGAATTTAGAATACAAAAATGATAAAAAATTTAGCTGATTTACCCAGAACATGCATGGGATTAAGGACCGGGTTTTTTTACGGTATAGAAAAGGGTCGAAAATGTTCGATTTTTCAACAAATTCCAATTATTTTTTTAGATAAAATCTCTTCTTAAAATACTGATGGTGTGTCTTGTCAATTTTACGCCTTGTTCAATGAGCCATGAGTTGAAAAAGGTTGAGAAACACTGACTTGGAGTGTAAAAACCGGGACACTTGGTCACCCTAAACAAGACCGTAAAACTGCCAAAAAAATTCAAACGCAGACGAACAAACAACATGTCTTGGCCTCTTCAGCTTCAGGTCAATTGTAAAACGTCAAATGGTTGATGACCAATGCAAAACAATACGCTTTTGGAATATTTTTCTGCTCAATTTCATGAGCGTTATCATCCAAAAAATAAGAGACTGCTCAAGGATAACTGCCTGACGACTTATAGGATCTCTTCGGACACACTTCTACACAGACAGTGCATTGCAGAAGTGGACTCTGTTGGGCAATGTTGTTTCGACTGTCTCCAGCTGTCGTCGAGGCCAACCTTTTTCTCAAATTTCCAATCGGAAGCCCTGCCTCTTTCTATTTTTCCTTTGGAAATGCTGGGCGTTCGTCGCGATTAAATCGCCGGTCCTGGCCCTTCAGGCTCTTTCGTCAGACTGTTCAGATGCACATTGTGCCTATGGGCCAACTCCTTTTTCAATGGTTAGATCCCTCCCAATACGCTAATAGCTCATCATTACCAATTTTGTGAAGGCTGTGCTGAAATCGCATCCTTTCATCGACGACACGATTTTGGAGATATGGTACCATCGGTGAGGCGGCTACCTGGTGGGGAAATATAAGGGACAGCTCGTGCTGGGAAGTATAGATTCCCTCCATTGCTGAAACCCAAAATACAAATTCCCGCCATCTTGTGACCAACACGACCCGCTGAATCAAAGGACATGAACATGGGTTTTTGACTGAAAAACCTCGAGTTATTGAAATTCGTATGATGAAAACATGGGGGATAGGGGCAGACAATTTGCAAGGCATGTTTTGAACATCTTCAATTACAAATAATTAAAAATGATTGTCCAGTGTCACAACATTTAGGACAAGGTCTACACATTTTACTACTGAGCTATCAGTTAAGCTGGACGCCTGTTTATGTTCAAAATATTGTAGTAGATTTTCTTATCAAGAAAATGAAATAAAAAGCCAAAATGAACAGTTCAGATTTGTATACGCGTTGACGTTTTTTTAAGTTCACTTGTATTGTATACCATAACTTGTGCAACTTATATTCAGGAATTGCAACTGTATGCTAATATAAATAGTAAAAGTAGAAAACAATGGTTGTATACTACATATATGAGTGCATTTACTCCTACTTTATATCGTTCATTGTGTAATGTGTACATTATTATACATTTTGTAAACAATGTTTTGAACATTTTAAATTACAAATAATTAAACTGATCGTCCAGTGTTACAACATATAGGCGGTCAACAAATATGGGTCCTACACGTTGTAAACAATGGTTTTGTGTACATATATACTACGTTCGAGTGCACTTACTACTTTATATCGTTCAATTTAGGTTTTAGGACCCTGCCTACCATGCAATGTGTTGCATTAGGTGCATCCTAGTGCATACATGCACTCAATGTTTTAAACGGCCAAGTAGAAAATATGGGTCCTTTATGCAGGCCTACGCGCATAATTCGCGATAAATGTGTCAAGAATACCTAGAGAGGCTTGGCAGGGGGGAGAGGGAGTTAGACGGTTACGGAATGGGCGTGTCGACAGGTAGGGACCAATAAATCAGCGCACATTTGCACTAGCTACATAAGATATGTTACATTAGGGGGATACCGATCTCGAAAACTCCTGGCAGGATTGAATTTGTGGTTCCAATCCTCCTCTTTCTCACGTACCTATCTTGCTCAAGTCTTCAATTTTTCATTTAAGGCCCCCCTTTAAAACGAAGCATTTTGAAATTGTATTTTGAAATTAAGATTCCCTTTATACCAGTGGTTCATCAGTAAAATGTATTCTCGTGAGCTGAGATATAACTAACTGCTACATGTCCTGTAGTGTACTATTGTTTCCACCCATGACTGAAACTCAGCTTCCATTTTATGAATTTTGAATTTTGGATAATTCGGATCTACATGTAGCAATGATGACTGTCTTGTTGCAGAACCACTTCAAATTACTATAAAAAAAGTAACGATTCACACTTTCAAGAAATAAAAAATATTTAATATGGCGTTCGATATGGTAAATATATAACATACACTTTATTGGAATGTGTTAACGCCTCCTTATTAACAATAGAAAAAAAACATTGGCACGGAAAAACTTAAAAGAGTGCCTGCGATGTGCCCCTCTGATCTGAGTTTAGAATCGTGGCCATAATAGGGGGCAAAGAGTTCAAAAACGTGCCAACTTTGTGGCTAAACTTGTAAAAATAGTTCAACATCATTTAGAGATAATGAAGTGTGAATTAGGGGCTTCTTATATAGCCTATACTCGCTTATGAAGATAACATTCTTTTTCTTTTCAATAGGAGGATATCTGACAAATTAGTGTATAAATTTAGAAATATAATATTAGCAGACGCATGATTACGCGTTAGTGTATAACGTATAATAAATTCAGTCAGGTGGAAATTGATGAAGCATGCGCTTTCTTGAATCGTGAATTTGGGCATCCATCGATAAATTTTAAGTTTAGCCTGTGGGAGAGGTTGGGTTCACACAACAGACGCTAGTTATTTTAGTTAATCGTGTAGGCTAGTAGCGCCATCCATTGGCAAAACGATGCAACGGTTTTATACATGTTTTTTCAGCAGGTGCGTTGCTTTTACACAATGAATATTAAAAGGAAATCTATTTCACCAAATGTAAATGAGTATAAAATATTATGCGTTTATGAATTATGAATATAATAACGACATTGAAAAGTATACGAAATAATTGAGCAATTCGTTTGGAACCAAATTTGATAAGAACCGTTGTTCTTGTTCACTATATAGGACTAAGATGTTTATTAGAAAAGTATTTAAATAATAAACACCGCGTATTTAGCTAATTTTCTTGTAGAAACAAACACGTCGGCGTTTTGAGACTGTATTTAACTTAAATGTCTCCATTTTACCTTGGTTAAGTGTCCTATAAGAAACACTGAGGCAAGATAATTGCAGGAATGCAAGCATATTGAGGTTAGCGCCATCTATTGGCTTGGCACTCAACTGCTATGTGGGTACCTTGTTTTCTAGGCTGGAAATTCAATCCAGTTTGGGCTCGTATCGCAATGTATATCAGGAGGCGAGCTGATGAAATTGAGCACGAACATTTCGCAAAAACACAAATCAAGTTTCTCTCACCTTGATTAGCCTGCAATTTGCAGATTTCTATCAACTATATAGTAAATGTTATTATAGCCCTCATTAAATTCCGAACGTGCATGCGAATCTGCTATCTATCCATCGGAAATTGGGAAAGGTGTGAATATCAGGCCCATTGTTAATTTCTCGGTTTTTTATTTATTTTTTTATTATTATTGGCGTCTGCCCAATGTTTCCAGGGTTTGAACAAGTTCAGATAAGACGCCTCGTGTTTCATTCAAAGAGTTGCACAAGATTTTTTCACTTGGAAATCCGAACGAAAACCTGAATAAGTTGGAACATTTAGAAAGTACTGAAATCTGGCGAGCATTCGTTTGGTTTTTGCAAGGACGTATTGGTAATGATGTTATTGTTTTGATAGATTCTCATGACGTTATTCGGAAATTAAATATTTCATATGTTAGTTATATTTAAACTCACATCAGTAACTGAATGCGAAAATGTCAAGACAGCGTGCACATGTTTGTTAAAATTGTATATCATTGATTGCCAGCGTGGCAAAGCCGCGCCATCTATTGGATGAAAGAGGCAACGCTATAATGGCGTCGATTTTGATGTTTGGGGTTCCAATTTCTTACATTGGTTATTTTTAAAACTTGAAAATTTCGTTTATGACATATATTACTTATGTCATAATACAAATACTGAATTAATTCTATAACCTGCCCCCAGATTTAAGTATGAGCTCGATGAGTACAAGGTTCTTTGAAAGTGAATATGAAAGTGGAATTAGTCATTGTACTGGTCATTATTGTATTTTGTATTTTATATAGTCATTGTATGTTATATTTTATACATATATTCATTTTATTTTGTGTTTTATATAGTAGTCATTATAATTTCTCCAGCATGCAGGCTTTTATATGAATTGGGTAATGGTCAGAACATTAGAAATGTCATGATTCAGAATTTTTTACCTATTCTGGTTAAAATGCTTTTTGTCTATCCTATTGATTCAAATTAATCTATCATGTAAAATTTTGATGAATTACAATTAACTTGAAAAACACCTTTTTACCCTAAAAGATCTTTATCCAGAAACTATCTAAATGTTAATCAGAGCTAAACTGGATATCATACTAGAAAAAAGTTGAACTCATATTCCATCAGTTGGGAACTTTATTTTGGAATATGCTAAACTAACCCACTGCTGATCCAAAAACACTGTGAAAATCAAATGTGTTATTTGGACTGTATTCCTCTAATGGACCATATAGAAAGCCGGTTGCCCTGGTCTCAAGTACTTAAGCCTAGGGTTACACCAACGGTTACATAACAATAAAAACGTAATATCCTTTTATTGCTAAAATTGCTTAAATTTAAATGACACCCTTATAATATTGCCTTCAGGGCACATCCCATACCGTAGTTACACCCCTAGGGACAGCAATGATTTAACTACATGTGTACAATTTTCGCTTACATCGGTTGATGTTTGGTGCACAATCTTTCCAATTGCATCGGCATGCAAATTTTAATTAGTGCGCCATTTGTTTTCCACTGATTAATCCAGATGTCGCTCTAGGATGGTGTACACGTCGTCACAAATTGTCAACGCGGGAAAGGGTTGCGTGCGCTTTTTGGGCGGATGCAGGCACTAAGATAAGAAAAACGCATTCTGTGTTTGTTTAGCAGATTATTGCTATCGGTTTTAATGATAACTTAATTGAACCAACGCAGTAAATAATTTCGCAGCATTATTATCGGTGGTTTTTTATAATTGCATGCATGGAAAATTACATGTCTCGCTACTTTGTATTAAAAACGAAAACATTTAGCTTTTGTTCTCAAGACAGTATCTTCCAAAAGTACTTATTTAATGCCCATCATGCTTATTAAATATGTTTTTTTTTCTTAAATGTAGCCTTGCCAGTGGCGGTATATGAAAACAGTATTTGAGGACAGTCTCAAAACTAAAATATAATAAGCAGTTGTAGAACATTCTTAATTGTTAATAATTGTTATACTAATATGTTGTTTATGAGACTTACGTATATTTCATACATTTTGATTATTTTATATTAATTGTTGTTATAGCCATAAATAACTGTTATTAAAATAACGTTGTTAGGTCTTGCGGCCATATTGGAAATGTTTTGGGTCTTGACATACATGTAAATGCAAAGTTATTTGTCGAAGTGATAATGCCTAAATGTTAACTGTACATACTAAAATACTAACTTGGTGGGCCACATGAAATATCACGGCCCCTGCTCTACGTTAGTGTAGGGCCCTATTTTTTTTTGTTTATAGTGTAGGTTACATCAGAGCACTGCTTTATGCAACTTAATTCTGTATACTAATCTAATTACTGCACATTTGAAAGAATTCTAAATGTGGAGTGTTCTCTGTGGTGACTGGGTCTTGGTGATAATATTCAATATTTCTTGAGGGACATCTTGTATTTGGCGGCATCGTGTCTTTGGTCAAGGCAATGTGAAAAAATATTTTCCCCATGCCTTAGGCCGCGAAAACATTTGCCTTAATGTCTCGTGTGTCGTCGTCTTTAAATAGGAGGCACTAAATTTTAACAGTAAGTGCCCCCTGTCACAACAAAATCGCCACAAAGCTCACCAGCAGCACTGCTGGTGGGAGAGGTAGCGAACACAGACGGGGTGAATCCGGGAAGTTGCTCCATGTTGGGGTTTTGCATCACCATAAATCACCACATGCAACGTTTCGCAACATTTATGTCTAAATGGGGGCTAGAACCTCATTGTTGGACTTTACGTGAATCTCGACCAGTTTTGAAAACCTTGCTTTCTCTTGGTCCCCATGAGGATTGATCTGAACGAGATGTTGGTAACTTTTGAGACCGTCCTTCGGATGCTCGTGGAACCCAACGGATATTCTCATTAAATGCATAAAGATGTCTTTTGGTGTCTTTCCATCATTCGTTTATGTGACAAGCATCATAAAAAGGGAAAAAACAACAGTCATCAATCTGGGGGAAAACTGGTTGAAGAGACGACCGAATGGAATGTGTGTGTGTGTGTCCACACTGGGGCTTAATGGACGAGTCAATGCCTTCGGATAAATATCATTATTAGAATACGGAGAACCTTAAGTGGACCTTTAGTGGCCAGCATTTAGGAAAAACATCGTGAAACGAGCAATGAATGAAATGATGTTTGTTACACGGTATTTTAAAAACGTGACCCATGTAATGAAAAATTTAGTTTGAAAGCACTTAAAAATTTCATTCACAAATAACTTATCTCAGTTTCTTATACGAAGTTTAAACACATTTAATTTTTTTTTCACAATATATATTGCATTCCAAATCGATTAAAATCATAATCGCCAAATAGATTGAGTCAGCTCATAAGTCCCACAAATAAGTGTCCTATAAGTCCCAAAAATAAGCATCCTATAAGTCCCAAAAATAAACATTCTGTATGTCCCAAATAAAGTGTTCTATAAAGCTAATTATCCACCAAAAGAAACATAAACATAAACATCAAACATACACAAAAACACTAAAACAATGTCTTCAGCATGTTTTTCCAAACATGTGTTCCAAATTGTGTGAAAAAAGACAAAAAAAAAACACGAGTGTACGCACCTATGACACATTTTAGAAACATTTTAGAAACAAGGCCTTTTAACACGAAACTTTTGAGAAACATTTTTCCTTTGATCCGGACCGCCTCTCGAGCGATCGCTACGAAACATCAAGAAACATCGAAATGTGGGGAAAAAAACGGAGGTTTTCCACACATGTTCGCAAACACTTCTGGACACATCAATGTTTGTATGTATATGTTTGTTGTGTATGTTTTGTGTCTCTAATGTTTCTTTTGGTGGATACACACCTTTAGAAGTGTCCCTAAAAATATGTCCTACACGTTCGAAAAATAAGTGTCCTATATATTAAGACCCAAATATAAACATTCTATAAATCCAAAAAACAAGTGTCCAATATATAAATACCAAAAATTGCATGTCGAATTAACAATGAAATATGAAGTTGGAGTTTTCAACTTGGTATTGAAGAGAAGGGCATATATGTATATATATATAGGAGTGTTAACGGAGTGGATCGTTCTTGTGCAGTATGTGAGCCCCAAACAAGCATGTTGGTTCATATTACATTGCTTGTTATTTTTCAACTCAAAAATTCCAAACTGAGATCTGATGAGTAACTGGACTGGCAAATGTTGTATGGGATGGCGTGGCGCTGCGTTAAGGACATTGGATATCATTACAACGTTAGGGACTTCAACATATCTGACAAGAGACAAGTGTTGACATGGATTTCTATAGCTGGCATGGTGATCAGAATTAATGGATGGCTGTCACGCGTTTGTGATTCAGTTGCCCATTCCATGCCGGGTAACTTTACCTCCCACGCCCATCATCCCATATCATGTAACCCAACATACAAGGTGATGTATGTACATGTGTGTTTGTGTAATGTTGCACGATATCAGCGGCATAAAACTGCATTTATCTTAACTTGGAAAGTTTAAACTTTGTTCTGAATGATTCCATGATTGGGCCAGTTTGGCGAGTATACAGCCTTTGTGGCAATGGGACATACTTTCAACATGAGTGTATCATGACAGTATAGGGGAGACCGGGGCACAGTGGGTACACTTTTTAGAATTCATTATTTTTGGGAAAAATATTTAACTTGTAGCATTTTAAAAGAATAACACAGTAATATACAAGCCTTCAGGATCTGCATGCATTTTGCCATCGTTTTAGAGCTACTAGTCTTTTTGCTATAAAAGATTAAAGGTTGTGCAGACTATCCCACTGTGCCCTATACCGGGGCACAGTGGGACATGGCAAGGGGCACAGTGGTCCACGCGAAATTTAGACAAATTTTACAACAAAAGAACACCACATCGATTAATTGTGTTTAATTCAACACATCAATTTAAAATTTCAAGCATAAATTACAAAAACGACTAAAATTAACCGTAATTACAGCAGCTTTCATATTTTCACAGCTTACTTGTCTTAATGTGGGTTATTTCTGTGATGGTGAACCATTTTTTACTTTAAAACATAAATTTAAACATGGTTTTTTATTTAAAGTTATGATTCCCACTGTACCCCATAATGTTGTGGTCCACTGTACCCCGTATAACGAATTTGATGTGAATAAGGCCTTACAGCTGACCACATGGCTAATTAACATAAACTTTAGTTTGAAATGATAGCTGGATATATACACTCGTCAATGGTATATTGCAGCATTAATAATTTTTTATAACTACATACACCTAGAATAAAAATCCAATTGCGAGTTGAATAATTACTTTTCAAGAACAAAAACTTTAACTGCAAATATTTTT
>JAQGAE010000988.1:0-27220 GCA_034696685.1 Julus scandinavius | reverse complement strand
TTTTACACATTTATGTGTGTGCAACTTTTTTACACATTTTGGTGTGCTTTTTTGCACATTTTGAGTTTTCAGTGTGTGAATACAAGTGAGCAGGGCACCGTGTGTACTATTGTGATGCAAGGTACACCATACCTTTGCATCAGTTCTTAGAGCCGTGGTCCAAAAAAGGAGGCACGAAGGGGCTAAAAAATCAACCCTTCGCTCATCTTCCATACCCTTTTTGGTTTTACTTGCTGCAGTTGATGGAATAAAATAGTAGTAAATAAAAACAGGATGACTGATGGAGAATGGAAGTACCCCATGATAAAATTCCTCTCAGAGATCTTTACAGCACTATTGAGTTTGACAATGCAACGGGAACCCCTTTTTTTGTTATGTCATCAATAAATGTTTTATTTCGACTTTTTAAGTGAGCGATGGATGGTTTGAGACTTTGAAATGCCATTAGATAAAAATGGCAAATGTCAGCATTTCGTGTTCGATTAATGAGTCTCGTGTGGCATACTTCTTGCTTTTCAAACATCTACATTTGATACAATTCATATAAGCCATGGAATTTGAAATTAATCAATTGTGCAATAGATTTACTCTTTAACTTTCTAATCGATTTTTAAAGTAATTCTTGGATAAAAATGGCGTAAACATTTCTATGGCTACATGCTCTCATAATTAATGTACAGTATTATTGGGAAACAATGTTCGTAGCACTTAGAAAAAACTAGACTGTTATTATATAATCGAAAATGTAACAATTGTTTCTGCATAATCATAAATCTTAATTAACGGCTATAACAAATATTTTGACATTTTTCTTCTTTTCTCATTTTTACTTTGAATGGCAAAATTTCCTAAAAGGATGAACTATTATTACAAAAACTCGAGTTTTGTAAGTTAGTACGTAAGTATTGCAAAAGTTTCATTTTCTATCAACGTGCATATGTGCCTGCCAATATAACTGTACATATAACGAGAATAAAATAACAATAAATAAAAAAAATCAATACATTGGGTGTTTTTCGTTTCACCAATGGTAAGTTTGTTGTTTAGGTCAAAGAACGTTTGAGATTGATAGCCACTGAAGGTTTCAACCCCAACATAGTTCTCTCCATAAGTCACAAGCTCTTGCAAACTGACAGTAAAGCTAAACAAAGAAAAATAGTAGCACAGATGAAAGAACAGCAAGACAGAAACGATGAACGATGTTTTAAATTGATTGCCTGTAGGTGTCTTTCTTTCAAATGCATATTGATCCATGTTGAATTCTTCTTCGGATTGATACAAAATTGCAATTGATTATTGTTCTAAGATAGTTATGCTAGCTGCATGTTCTAAAAAAATTAATTTCCCACAAAATACATTGGATATTCCAAAATCAGTGTGTTTTTAAAAAAATAAATAAATAGTGTCTAGTCGTATGTTTTCTATAGAGATGAAATCGCCTAAATATTTTAGAAAAGTGGTAATCCAGGATTCAAAACTTGCACAACTTCAAACTAATTTAGGGTTTAAAATAACCTCTATTCGTGATTATTGAGACCGTGGTCACGTTTCATTGTTTATGTACATGTATATTAAGCTATTTTACACATGTCCATGAACATTTCAAGATTCACATAGGGAAAATAACACTATAATCTTATGACTTCGTATACTATACAGAGTGTTTGAAGATGCCGTTAATGAGATGTCTTCAATTTAGTGGCGTGGAAAAAAAATGTTTCGTGTTAAGGATTTGGAAAAATCAACGGATTTCAGGACGGATCTCCATTTGATTGGGGGTATTTTTCTTTGCAACAGCAAGCAGAAATAAGTCGAGTGCGAAATCTCTGTTCAAACAAAGATTCTTTCCACACTGTACCATATGCATGTGCTACGGTTTGCAAGAACTGTCCTCAAGAATCACACTTCCACTCAATTTAGCCAGCAGTAGTCTTGGTAAATACAAAAAGAAGTTAAGGCGTGCGAACATTGTTTTATTTATACAGTTTTGTTCCTGAACCGGGTACGGTTTGTTGGTTCTTGTTTTAGAGAAATCTGCTAAAGTGGAAAATGAGGATTGAAGCTAGTTTCATACGTCTGACATTTTTTTTGTGTTCAATGCGAATGATTGATTTTTATGCCCTTGTTTTGCTGAATATTTTTTTGACCAATTGTTAGAAATCACGCAATATGCTTGCATGTTCTTATCTGATTCTACCGTAAAGAACTTCTTGTTAAAGGGAATATACCAAATGATAATTCTTTCTCAACAGAATGTACAATTTATTACAACTTTATAAACTACAAAACCATGCTATACGAAATAAGGCTTTAATCATGCCTTAGTACTGTTAAATACGTTATTGCTAGGAAATGCCCATAGACCTGAATAGAATAAAGACCACGAATAATACTTTAACCCTAATTTAGGTTCTTGCCATGTCGTACAATATTCTAGTTCAAGAATAAGTAGGGCAATTTTTAAAACAAAAAATCAATATTTGTTTACTACAGCTCAACATTTCATTACATTAATTCGTAGCTATACATGTGTATGCAGTACAATTCCATGTATTCAGTACTTTAGGTAAATATCATATGTAATTAAATAAGCATAAGCGCATGTTTGGATAGCTGTTGAGCACAATTTTGGAATAAATGGCTCTTTTTTTTCGTTTTCTTTGAATTCTGTATTAGTGTTCACCTAATATCATTTAGCTTCATGAAAATTAAGATGCTGCATGCGCATCCTGTGCACCATTCCATGACAAGATTGTTTCTGGTTCAGTGTGTTTTGCTGCTAGAATATTTTTACGCGATCTTTTCCCAACAGATTACGTTTGGAATTGGCTATTTGAAATCTTGTTTTCGCTTCAGAATCCATACACGATTTGGGACTCTAGAGGACGAATAGTCTTCTTATCTTTCATATGCATTTTGCTTCATTGACCTCTTAATTTTAACTGTAAGAAAGTAAATACATAGCTTGTATTTGCTTGCCCAATGACATTAAGAATAAGCACATACTTTAATCATAATCATTTTCGCCGAGAATTCTTAATGTGAGGCTTCTGTGGAACCAGAAATCGGATTCGTTGCCATTGATCGTTTATCATGGCACGTGATCACAGTGGTGCCCACCGAAAAGGAAATTCAGCGATTAATCAGGCGTTTGCAATGTCAGACTGTTAGCCACATATACATATGCGCTCCCAGCAATAAAAACGATACAAAGTTGCTTTTTTCATATATAATTATTTAACTATTAATATAATCGACTTAAATTTAAGTCTCATCTAATGTTGCCTGCTGTCGTTTGAATACATGTATTTTATGTGTATTGGAAACATTCGAAACTGCATGCTCTCTACATGAAGTAAGATACTGTTTTCATTCCTGCATTTCCGGTGCAGTGAGTTTAGTTACATAATTGTTAATCTGTTACAAATTATCGGATATATTATCTTACTCTAACGCATTCATTAAATTTGACACATTCTAATTTTATACGAGTCGAGGGACCAAACACTGTTATGCGATTATGAATATTATACGAATAACAATTAGCTCTGATAAAATAATTAGAAAAGCAAAATAATGCTGTGAAAAATCATATGTTTGTAATAATTGTGTAATACATCAAGGTTTTTTCTAAAATTTTAAATCACTAGAAATGTTAAAATGCTTTATACGAGTTTTAGAATTATGAATAGGGTATATCTATAAAAATTCAATTTGAGAATGATTGTAATCACTAGTATAATTCGGTGCATTCTTGCAGGAATTAAATAGGAAATGTATCTCATGACATTTTGTATTTTGACGCATGTTTTTACTGGGCATTTTATTATAATGAGTGATTTTGTGTATTATTAATATTTGGAGGCCTAATTTCAACTTGTGGGTGCCTCATATGGGATCACCTCATATTGTGCACCTATTAAATGTCTTTAATAGCTGTACAATTTTGATATTTACATATATTAAAAAAATGGCGGCTGAAACAAACCTGGAGGGCAAACGTTTTTGCATATGTTTGTAAAAACGTGTTTATACGTATATGTACGTCTTGGTGGAGACCCGGCTTTATTTGAATTTCAAACTTACCCGATTAGTATATAAATTTTTTTTTGCATAATACAAAAAAATTGTCATATCCACTATATAATTCAAATAAATATAAGAATACCTCGTTAATCAATACATCCAGTCTGCTGCTCTGGGACACTTATCGTATTGCAGATTATTCATTTATTTTTTTTCCATTGAAGTAAGATTTTAATTAAGCAGCTGAAAACACCAAGAAGGGTCCTTATACTGTTGAGTCTCGCATCCTTCAGCATACATTTCAAAGGATTTTTCTGCTTAAATAATCAATACTTTCTTATTAAATTGGAAGGCTTCCAATTTCAGCTGATATGCATCAAAGGATCTTAGATTTCGAATTTTGTTTTTACCGATCTTAAACAAAGATTGTCATGCATAAATTGAGTAGTAGCATAGTAGCAGATACCGTGGTGTACCATGCTAACTCAAATTACATGTTTCAAATGATTTTAATCTAAATTTTCTTGGAATTAAATCCCAGAGATTCGTAGGTAGAGAAACTTCAAAAATTAATTACCAGAAATATTCATTCCTCGAAATTATTTTTTTTATTTATTGACAACCAACTTATTATAGCATTTTTCGTAGTTTGTATATACTCAAACCTAGTATTGTTAATTTTTTTAAATTTTTAAATATTATCAAATAATTTTTGATTTCATAACAATGTCTATCATAAATTTGGACCTGTGGGGTCTTAAGTTTTTTGTCTAAACGTTCACAAACAACGTTGACAGAATCCTGATAAATTACGTGACCTTTTTATTATCTCCTAAACAATAACGTCTTGGTACACATTTTTCATTAGGGAGAAAGTGTTTTTTTTCTCTTGCTTTTATTACAACTGGCAAACCTAGACCTGCTCATAACATGTAATGAGTAGTAGCCATAAAACAACAACTGTGCTAGAGCTGTCCTAAATAGTAAATGAAGTGCAGATAATGCAGGATAATTGCTCGTTTTTTGCCACTTGAGAGCACTCGTTTCCAACAATGGTACTTTCACATGTACTTTTTCCCTACAATCTCTTCAGAAAAGAAGTCACACACGGAAACGGCTTTGCATGCAATTTTTACAGAAAAAAGGTAGGCTCGCATTTGGCTTAACCGCACATTTTTTAATACATTTTTTACCATTCTTAAGACATCATGCATACACGTATTGGAGGTAAATATTACACATGTTAAAGCGTATACTTAAACTCCTATTTGGTTATGTAAATCTTAGCTTGTACCAAGCACATGACAAGAATGTTAAATGGGATTTTTGTAGTGAGATTTTTGTAATATATTTTAGAAAATGCTACCAAAATCTCATATGCTATATGTACCTGATAAATAAAATAGACCTTACAGGGATATCTTAGATAATGAGAAATCCTGATAATTAATTGCACAATCTATTGATATCGGGCTTGAACTCCATTTAATTTTTACGGTATTATTTTTGATTACTTTTACCCTTTTTGTTGTTGAATCTGCCCTCTTTACCCCTTCTCCTTGCCTTCATAGCTTCTGCCCCAATTTTGTAAGTGTCTTCGATGCGCTCATGTAAGCCTGGTCTTGCTGCAAGGCTGCCAGCGGTTAATAATTTGCATTTTAAATATCCTTCGTGGATCATAAAGCCGCAGCTGTGTATAATGTTTTAGGGATTACGAAGGCAACATTATCCAAACATACTTGATGATTTTGCAGATAATGCATTTCAGGCAACAACGCCTTTTGATGCCTTCGTAAATGATAGTTATGACTTCGGAAACAACGTTGATTTTTTCTAGATATTGCAGGCAACTGTGCCTTGTCTTAATTTCTCGAAATATCTTTCTTTTATTACAGAAGGAATTTCCAATACGAATTTTCCAAAGGGGTTATTCTTGGTTAAAATTATGGTTTAATTGGGACACATTAAACTGCCATCTTGCCTGAAGTGTTGTCATAATTCCATATATACTTTCCCGACATCAAATTCTGATGTGTGATCTTTATCACATAATTAGTTGGTTTCATTCACACCAACATCATTATTATCGCAACATTCAACGTTATTGTCGATATCTACAAATTTTTCCTATATTCTAGACCAAAACGTTTAATCTGCATGTGCTCTTGAAATTGCTTCATATTCACTTTTGGCTAGACTCTTGTCCCTCTAATTAAATGGCTTTTTGTCATAAATAAATAAAACATCCTGTTTAATTTGCTCAATTGTTTTGTAACAATAAAAAAGTCTCAAATAATCAGTATGAACTTTATTTACATATTTGTGATGATAAAAATTCGTTGTTTCAAATTCCGTTGGTATTAAAATTGCTGGGTTGTGCACTAAATAGAAATGAAATGATTAATTTTATAATCAATTTTGTTTTAACAAATCTCGTTTTAAATTGTTTTGGTGTTATGCTTCAATTAAACCACTTTGACAGAAATAAAAAATGTACTGCTTATCAGTTTTGCATTAAAAACTAGAAGTGCACATGCGCAATAATGTAATTACTGTCTAAGATTTATTTACTATAGGCTGATTTACATTTGCAATTTTAGGCCTATTTCCTAATTAATTTTTCATGCATGAGGTAGCATTGCTAAATTGTTGATTGCGCATCTGATAATGCAATTATCGATTTAAGCTGCCTCTCAACTTTCATGCATCTGTGCAATTTAGTTTTAAAAACCTGCTCTAAATACGACTATAAGTAGACAACGTTTAATTGCTTATTGTATGTACATGTAAGTAATGAGGAATTCCAACAAGATTGCATTACGTGAAAATGTGGTAATTCTGAGTAAATAGGGAACGTTTAGTTAAAATTTAATTCTTTGCAATTATACGAGTTCTACATTGTCATTGTCCGTAATTTTGTATTACAAGTAAATCCTTGAGTACAAGCAAGTAATATAATGTCAATGAAAACGCTGATAGTTATGCTTAAAAGAATTATCTACAAAAGCTTGTTCAGATTTATTGCTGACTGCAAATGAGATTTGTGAAATACAATATACGGAACTGCACACATTTCTTCTCTTAAATCTAGTGAATTCGCCATCCTTTGAAATGAGTCTATGCTTGTTTGTCAGGACTGCCAGGTTATGCCATTCTTTGGGAAACCACTTTCAGTCCAATTTCGTAATTCTTTGGCTTTTGGCCGAATTTGGAGAGATGCCAGTGCCATGAATTAAAATTTATTGCGATTGGCTTAAAATGAACAAATATGCCATGTGCAGTGTGGACATAAGAAGCACTGGAGAGCTATATATAGGGGAATTCATGTCACTTTTTCGTTGCTTTCGCTACGATATAAAGGAAAGGCTTTTTTAGTGTTTCATTTCTACGATAGCAAAACTCATTAAAGGGGAGAAGTTTTTATTAAATCTACGAAATGAAATGTATCATCGATTTGAAGAGCGTTTTAGCGAACGTTTAGAATTTGTTGAACTGAATTTGCGGAAAACTTTTTTTTTATTTTCTGAGAGTTCTGACAAATATAAGCCATATCGAAAGCATATACTGAAAGACGAATTTCCTGTATTGTACAAAATGTTATAAAATGCTCGAGTTAGCTTTTCTTGAACCTTTCCATTTATATGAAACGAAAAAAGTAAATGGCCAGGAAATTGAAATCCTAATAAAACATCTGCCATAGAAATGCTGTTATTTATTAAGGTGTATATGTCTGACATCTGTAGGCTATTTCGACTTCGCATACAACTTCATTAGTTTCTTTCTTTGAAAACTTCAATTTTTCTTCTTCTTATGTATCCCGTGAAAAAAGAGCACTAGTTTTATAAATGAATATAAATTAATATATATGCCACGAAAAAAAAATTGAATCTAACTTTGCCATTTCATCAAAATCTAGTAGCCTTGTTTGCATAATTTTTTCTACATCTATAAACACAATTTTGATAACTAAATAAGGCTGATCTACCGTGCAGATTTTTTTAAGAGAATAACTATCATGTGGGAATTAATTCCACTTAGTTATATCACTTTAATTAATATTCTATATACAAACACATGTACAGTATTTATTGGAAAAAGTGATGTATTTATCATCAGGAAGAATATACTTTTTAAAAACATTTATCGTCCAACAAATTCATTCTGGAATTACAAGTTGATTCAAAAATGTGGGCTAGTTACATTATTGAGTAATATAGTTACTAATCCTGATATTAGTACGCAAGTCTAATTACTGTTAACATACTTACCTATTATATAAACATACTGAAAATAGAATCGAAGTTATGTATCAGTGCATATTACTTTAAAAGGACGCCGCTGTGTTGTTATTTAAAATATCAAAGAAAATAAGATAACATTGTAAATTTAAACTTGCAGTATAAACTTCAAACTAAAATATGCAAGTTTCTGGTTTTCAATAATGAACAAATTTCTCTGCAATGCAGCAGAAATCGCAGTGTTTGCCCATAAACAAGGGGATGATGTTGCTTAGGTCAATATTTTTTAAAGAAACCTATTAAATAAAGGTTAAATAGCCGTATCGAATGCACGGCTCATTACTTCCCCAATATAAATATGCGGGAACAGTCTACTTGAATTTCCAAGATGATTAAACTCGGTGCATTTAATGCCTTTGCGAGCATTTAGGGTGGCATTACATCATGCGTACAGACGAAGAAGGCATTGTTTGCCAATGTTTCCTAATAACCTAAGTCCATATTATCAGTTTTGCTCTACAGGAAGCTGGTATATGACGGTGTCAAATCTATTACAGAGGGTTGAAGGCTTTCCAAACCGCGTTATGGCTCAGTCCTTCCCATTTATGCCAAACACATGCGCTGGTTAATTACGAGCAGCCGACCGAACCCTCGAATGGCTTTCTAATCCACTCCAGCACCATCAACCTTCTCGAGGAAAACGCATTTTGGGTCAATGGAGTTCACGGCTTTGGCCAACCCAGGTCATCCAGCTATTTTCCCGTTTGAAATAAGCTGCCTTGTTTGTTTTCTTAATATTGGCTCAGCAAAATTGAAGAGGAGAGGAGCGCAATTCTACGATGGAGAGAAAATACATGTTTTCCTAACAAACACAAGATCGAAAGGGACTTTTTTTATCTCATTCGCTTATGTGTTTATTTAGCCCTCCTCTTTTTTTTTTCTCTAAAATAACACCTCCTACTTAGATGCAACTCAAATAGGCAGTTCCACGCTACCTGAAGTATTTCATAGTGAACAGTTAACTTAATTGATATTCCTGCACAAGTATTTTTCCTACCGTTATTTAATCGAATCAGCCCAATTAGAACCACATTTTGCGTTAGTAACTCAATTTTCTGTTCATCTAAGACACCCTTATTCAGAGTCCTTATTTTCATGCTTAAGGAAAAAATTACTTCATTTCTAGTCTTAAACTGCTGTTATATATTTTGATGAATCATGCATCGTAGTCGAATTACTTTTTAGATGAATTTTATAGATTAATAATTATGAACGAATTTACCTTAGGGCACTGCACCAGTAAAGCTCTTTTAGTTTCATTTAGTGGCGTATAGTGACAATGAATGTCGAAAAATAAATGCACTGTTTTTTTCCCAGTGATGGTCTTTTATTGTTTTTAGTAAATTTTCAGCTTGGTGCAATCTTTAATGGCGAGCATCCCACTATGATGTATCGTAATTGAATTCGAAATTCTTTACTGGGAGCACAATTTCCCAAGTGGCATTCTTTGATCTATTGTTGTTGGCTTTACGTACCATTGAAATTTGAAGACTATTGGTAAAAGCAAGGTTGAAGAAGTTTAAATGTCTCCAGTGTTTGATACAATTTCGTATCACTTTAATTTTCGTTAACAAATAAAAAATGTTATTGTCATTTTGCTGCTTCCTTTGGGGTTCCGCAATTCAACGATCGTTGAAAAATAAATAAATCTTTTCAAGGCTTAGAGACAAACTTCTATTAGCAAAGTTTGAAGTATGGCAGAATTTTAAATAAAATATCGAGCCATGTTTTGTACCCTGTCATGTATGTATATTGACAAAAGAGGACACACAATTTAAGTAACATTGTTGATTTTGTTGTGGCATTTGTTTTTTAAACTTTGCCAATATTACTAAAATTATATATATAATAATATATTGTATTGATGTAGAAAATTGGAGAAGTTATACTGGTATATGTGTAGAAACATCTGTTAAAAAACGAAACGCGAAAACAGCAATATGGAAACTACGACCCGGATTTTAAACCTATATTCCCAGTCGACTAGCACTAACCCTAACACTAAGCCACCCTATTCGATGGTTTGCACATGGATGATAGATAATAGCAAAAACCATTAAGGGAGTATTTTTTTTATTCTGCCACGCATTACAGGTTGGCCTACTCTTTCTTTTGATCGTCTTCATATTTAACCCCACTTTGGTTGTAGGAATTTTCAAATCTGCTGCTGGTGATTTATATAGGCAATTTCTATTTATCATTTCCTATCTTCCATTACCGTAATGGCGTGCATTGTTCCTATTGTTTATGCGCGTGAAAAACATCACCTTTTTCGCATCTGATGAGCATTGTTATTGTTATCTCTACATGGCACAGTGGATTACAACGAGCTTCTCCCTTTCCAATATTTGTGTTGCTGCAGTTTTCGTGATCCTCGATTCTCTATCGAGGCGAGGGAGTTAGCACGCACAGAGTTAATCTCATCCTCTCTGTAATTTTATTTGCGAAATTGGGGTATTTGGAGTATATTCTTCTTTGCTACTGAGCTGCTTTATTTTCCAAATGTGATTATGGAAAGAAGAATGCCCTGGTATGCTCGTTTTGTAAGCAATTGAGGTGCATTCTAAAAGATTTATACATACATATATATCGCTCAAAATGCATCCGTAACAAATCAGCAGGTATGTGAAAGGAATAATACAACAAACAACGGTTAAACTATTTTCATTTTTGGGTGATCTGCCAAATGTCATATTCGTTTAATACATATAAATTCTTTGCCGCACAAGTACACTTCAGTAGATCATATGATCCCATTTACTGTATAGATGGAGCATAATTATTGTTTTTATATACACGGTGACCCAGGTGAAAATGCTTCATATGGACATTTAAGGGCCATAGATGAACCATTATTGTCCCTTGATGGGCCAGGCTTTGCCACGTGTGAACCATATATATGCGTACAATTGGACATGCACGCACTTATATGACCATATATATTCTGATGTGTCCAATTTCAGGTCAAGACATATAGAATAGAGAAATTCATATATGACCATACATGGCCCGTATATGATTTACAAGCATGGGCAGCATAAAAAGTGATATGAACTAAATAACTGAAACAAAAGTTATATGCTTTTGAAGATGATCTTTTTCAACTTCTAAAGTAAGTGTAGTTTGTCTAAATCAATTTTCAATCAAGTGTTCATATTTAGATATGCCTTACTCTGTTTGCAAGTATTCTGTATTTTAATGCAACTAGTTTTCTATTTTACATTTGCACATTGAAACGTTGAACTACTTGGAAGTCAATTTCACTCAAATGTCTCTATGTTAATGGGTTTATGAATTTTGCATGTCTGCAATCATCTTTCGCTTATTCCATCTGCAAACAATATTTTATTGAGAAAAATTTTACATTTCAAGTTTCCTCCAGAGCTCTTAAAGGATGATATTCAAATTATTTAAATGATTAATGATTTTTGTTGGTGCTGAATCTCATTAACTGTAAGAGTTTATTTTGAAATGGGCTATTATTTATTGTCATCATAATAAGGGGTAGGTCAGCTACTTGTGAACGGATGGATCGAGAAGGCAAGGGAAAACTGAAAACGCAATCAATAATTTGCGCAACCATATTGCAATATCAGTGATATTGATTTTACTTTTAGTCGTGGATATTCTGAGCTCTTGCCGAGGTTAACGATTTATAATGGAAGGATTTCGAAGGCAATAAACTACTTATAGTCATAGAAAGTGTAGCTAAAACGATTTTTCAGAAATAATAAAAATGGGTCACAAATTGAATGCTGAGCCCATAGGATCATAACGTAAATGGATTTTGGAAATGTATAGCTGCTTTAGTGATATAGAAATATTTCCCAATTTGTGTTATAATAGATGGCATCTTAGATAGTGTATTAGAAAGAGTATTAAAGAACGTGCGATATGCAAATTAGCAAAAAGACCAAGAAAACCAAAATGGTCATTACTTTGATCTTCTATACTTTTTGCCATACATGTACGTTTGCTTTAATCTAGCTAGGTTTTTACGATTTTCTATGTTATCACATCGTTTTTGGCTATGTACTGCTTGAATGATTTCACATATTAGTGTCGATTTTTTGTGGCTCGACCCTGGAATCTATTAGATTCTCTTTGGAGTTAATGCTGGCAGTGCTGAGTTGTCACTTTGCTTAACTTTATTGTGTAAACTGTGTAGGCAAAAATTGCTTGGGGATAGCACTATATTTACGTCGAAAGTCAATGTTGCTTGGCTACTAAAAGTGTGTTCAACTTTTCTGTTTTGAAATGTACATATGAGTAGAGAATATGGCAGACAATTCACACATGCATCATTACTTTTTTTTCTTCAGGCCCAATTTTATTGAATATGGTTACATATAGAATCTGAATGTGGGATAGGCCTGCGGACTTTCTTAGCATATATTTATTGTCATTTGCATGGAGACGTGCACATACATGCAGATATTCATCATTTCTCAATATAGCCTGCAAGTCTTCGCACCAACATACAATATTGCAAAATTTTCGATTTACATGGTCTTGGGGATTTTAAGTAATATTGTCTGTATAAATCTAATGTATGCAGATTTTCATGAAATACTTTGCACTAACACTATTTCAAATGCCCAGAGGGGTCTTGAAGTACTTCTGTCTTGCATTGTCAGGGAGCCCTTATTATTATAGAATTTTCTTATATTGAAATGCCTGCGAAACATCTGACTATTACATTTTTTTCTCAAATGTGTATAGAGGACACTAATAAAAAGCAATATGCGTTGTTTTCTACGATGTACGTATTAACTATAGTGCATATCACACATTGCAATATACGCAAATAACCTTTTCAATTTTATAAATTACATAGTCTATATGATGTATTGATTTGTTCTAAGTGAATTTGGTAGACACAGGATGCTTACTTTTATTATTTTTTTTTTTTCCAATACAAGATCAAATAATAAAATGTAAAATTTGAATACTTCGGGCGCACTTTTGGCGCCCCCTAGTCACCGGCGCCCAGGGCGGCTGCCCCCAACCCCCTTCAAAAGTGAAAGTATATATTTAGAATTTGCATTTTATATTTGCCTATATCAATTTATATTCATAATAGGCTGGTAAACGTATATCAATTATGTTTAGAAGCATTTATTACCTCGTCATTGTTAAACCGAATTTGTGATTAACTTTAATTAAACATACATTGATTTTTTCTTGAAATAAATATGACAGTCGTTCGAAATCAACTATATTGTGTACATGGAAGTACATCAACTACTGGTTCTATAAACAATGTTCAAATACTTCCGGCAGTTTATAATGCCAGATAATTATTTCGCATATTTACCATAGTGCATGACAGCAAATCGAAACATCCGCTGTTTGAAACATTTTGACCACAGCATGACTCAGTGCAATCTGAGAATTAAATGTTTTGATATTGTGCACGCTTTTGGTCATATAATATATTCTTTATCGTTACTATTGCATTTACTGTACATTTGCAAAAATGAGTATTTCTAGTACATAGGGCATGGCATGTTATTATTCTGATAAATGGAGCAAACACGCAGACCTTTGTAAGCTTATACTATATATACACATCATGCAAATCTATAGAGAATTCTAGGGATTATATGGGTACAAATACAAAGTCGATTTCCTTGGTTTCCATTATAGTTTGTCATATTGACAGATCTTTTCATTTGTATTGTGTTTGTTTTCGACATGTGGAAGGTTGATGAACTTTAAACACGAATTCAGAATACCATCCTTAGTAGCAAGAGTATCTAAATCAAACAGCGCAGTCTTCAAACATTCTTGACTAGTTTGAAGCCCAAGAGAAGTTATATAGTAGATGAAATTGTCGTCTTGCCAAGATTTGTGGCATTTGCGAAATATATAGTAAATTCAAAGTTACTTTGAAATAAGATTGTACCCAATGCAAATTTATATGTGTATTAAAAGTGAATGCATTATCGATTCCATCGAGCAATTTTATATTTTGTTTAAAGTTAAGTCAATTTTGAGTTAGTTATTTAGATGATCAGATATGATTCAAATTCTCCTTCATGCATTAAAATATTAACAAGCAAACAGGCCTTTAACACGAAAAAATATTTTCAAAACAATTTGCCTTATTCCAGTTTCCAACATGGCCACATTGTTCATATTACACATGAGGCAGTGAACTGAAATAAGGCTATTTTTTTTTAAAAAATCTGATAAATATATCAGTTGACATTAAATAAAAAGGAGTGTTTTCCATGGTATTCAAATGGAATATTCCTTTTACAAGAAGAAAAAAACCGTTAATAAAGCTTGGCGAGTTCACGTAAGCCAAACCATGTTGTCAGTGTGATAAATGATTTGAATTTCAGTATAACAAGCTCGAAAAGTTTCATTTCATTTGAATCAAGTTTTCACATTAATCATGTTCTGCGGCATCTGGAAATTTGGTGCGAAACGCGCTGTCTTGGTAGATCCCCAAAGGAAAAAGTCAAGAATTGTTAATTAATTCAGGTGATCGTACATGGACCTACAGTTTAAAGCAGAATTCATGTACATATATATATTTTTTTAAGAATTCGTATGGTACTCTACTTTTTACCTAAAAACTTGTAATGCAGAATAATGTCATCTATATAATATACACGATACTTTCATAAATGTACTACAATTTGGCGATCTCCAAAAATTTTAAAGAAATGTCAGTAATTTTTAATACTTCCATCAATGTCCTGTAAATCAATGGGATATTATCTGTACATGTACATATGCACAGTTTGTACACCAACTCCTATAGTGTATAAATTAATTCGAAATTGCTTAAAACTTATGTCAAGTCATCATGATCTGTACTTGAAAATCGTCAACGAATAAAAATGTAAATGTTGATGTCAAATAGCCAAACATCACAAGAAATTGAACTCTTTTGGACGTCTTTGAATGAGGTTTTTTTGAATATGACAAAAGCTAGACTCAATAAAGTGTGGGAATGTGAATTTGAGGAAAAATGCTCCATGAATATGTAGGTATGAAAATCGCGACCAATAGACAACTTGGAAATGATAAAGGCATGTCTTTTTGGTCAAGATTTTTTTCTTTTAAATGACTGCAGCAAAGCCAAATGTCACGTCAATCTTTCTCTTGGCAATTTTTCCTTCTTGGAAAGCTTGTATGTCGTATAACAGCTGGAAAGTCGGAGGTTAGAAACGATTGGCATTGGTGGACATCTTACAGCTCAATGCAGGCTTTCTGAAAGAGAGAGAGAATATAAAAAGTTAAGATGAACGGTCTACATCAAAAAATGCATGGTATGGGCTAGCGATATATCTCGCGAATGAAGTTTCAAATTGCTTGCCACCATATGTTACCTAAAATAAATTTCACTAGTAGAATTTCTTTTTTTTCCGAACCATATATTTTACTTGTGGTAGATTACTATTGTAGATATTTTTGCACATCTTGTTTTATGTGTTTCCTTTGGCTACTATCGTTGTTATTACATTTGGGTACGCATAAGAAAATGATGAGATCAAAAAGACCATTCCAGAAAGGAAAAAAGTATTAAATGCCCCAAGGTTTAGGAATAATCAGCCCTTATTACAATGTATACTGCAACGCTACTTTAATTAATTTATGAATTATAAAATGGGAAAGTATAGTTATACTTCCATATCATTCGTAAACTGCTTGTTTATTCATGCATGATTTTATTATACCCAATGGGTCTGAAGATATGCTTACTGTCTAGTTTACAGAAATTAAAATTGTAATTATGTTTAGGAATCCTGAGCCCAGTATAAATTACTTCAAATTTTGTAATATCTGGCTTAATGACTCATAATACGTGTATATGACAAAGTATCCTAAGCTTTATAAAAGCTTATACGAATGTGTGTGTAACTAATTTTGTTCACTTTTCACAAAGTAAACTCGAAATTAAATGGAAGATTTCCAAATCTTATCCTAGTGCATGATTCAGGGTTTTGAGTCGTATGTGTATTTATTTTGTCATGCTCTTTATCATCATGATTCTTACCATTCAAACTGCTTTATCATTACTATTGCTTTTAATGCTGACACTTAAAAGCCTTTCTCTTAAAAGAAAGAAACTATTGACTAAATGCCCTTTGCATTGTATTGCTTATGACTTATTGGGGGTTTACATTTCCATAATGTTGTCTTTATATCATTTGCTTTTAAACTTTTGATCTTATTTTTTGTGAAGCTTCAATAGTTTGTATTTGTCATTACTCTAGAAAACTACTTCTGTTTGCCAACTCTGAATGGATTGAATTTGAAAGTATAAACGACCATAAGAAAAATTGTGAACAGTATATCAATGTTGTTTTGTTGAAGTGCATCATTCTGAAAAAGGCTGCATCATTCTAATAATGCTTATGATGCTAGAGTACTTTTAAATTTTACTTTCATATATAGATCAAAAACTATTTCATGAACCACTTTTTCCTATTAACTTAAAAGTACTGTTTACTCTTACTTGGTTTTATAACAACCAAAAAGCATAATGATTTTCAATTGACATTTCATGTTAATCATTTACATAAGATGAATTATGAATCTCCATTTAGCAAACAGCAGATAATATAAAGTTGGGTCCTGTAGCAACTGATTTTGTGGATAATGTTATTTTAGTGGAAGACTGCCCATTAGCATGAACGTCACGAGTAGCTGCTCTAGGTCGCTAATATACCACTAGTTACCGGTGATTTGGTTGCCTAGAATACCAGAGGCAAAGTATATGCCACCTTTCTTTATTGATCGGAACCTAAAAATTTCTCTTCACTCGATCCCTTCATGCATGAATCACGTCCAATATTTTTATGCGAAAGGTCTGTGCGTTTGAGTTCCAACTGCTTAAATAACTTGAAAATCCAACCGTGCAATTATGTATTCATAAATGCGTGGCATCTTTCCAGCTATTTTTTCGTTGTGCGTGGAATTGTTAACAGATTCCTGGATCTTTGCAGCGAAAAATGGTGCTAATGACAAGTGTTCTTACATAAAAAAATTCACCTCAGAAAAGCTTATTGATCCCAAGCATGGATATACATGAATTTGCTGCCCACACAAATGTCACTGCCTGTAGCTAATTCTTCTAACGATTGATTGTATCTTGTTAGGCCTTCTGCCATTCTTGTACTTCATTCCAATATAACGTTGATATACTGTGTAACAAAAGCGTTCTAAAACGAAGAAACTTCCTAGCCAAAACTTCCCTAACACGTTCTAACATAAATTTTACGTAGTTTAGATTTAAAATACATTAATTCTTTGCTAAATTATAAATATATAAACACTCAAAAACATTTCAGGTACATTTATTACGCAATGCTCGCATACTATAAATAATTTGTCATCTAGAGAAACAAAATTAAATTTGTATGAGGAATATTTATAAAGAATAAACGTTTATTTGGAATTTCTTTGTTAGATGCAATATACTTATAATACGACATTCAAATTTAAATTCTGATGATTTGGATCTGCAAAATTATTATTTCATAAATTAAAATTTAATTGCTTTAATGGAATTTTGTTTTCAGGACGTGGCATCAGAATTATATGCTCGTCTTTGACTTTTTTTACTCTTTAGTTATATGGTAATTTGCATGGCAGAAATTGCATCGCAGATGACATTATTCTTGCTCAGTGTTAAATTAATTTGGGATGAAAGTGACATCTGCGTAATGCATGACATCCAATTTGGTAGATGTAATTAAAGAGAGAAAATCTCAGAAAAGGTACCGGAAGTGATGGTTTAGGCAGGCATTAGGAAATGCTCACCGTGACCAAATTTTGGCAAGTTATGCTAATGCCATTAAATTTTAAAAGCTTATATTGCGGAAAGTATTGGTCTTCTTCAACATAGGACACATTTGTGAATAATCTCCTCATTAAAGGGATAACATCATGAATACCTTACTTTTGCATGGTAATGATGTGTTGCAAAGGTCTCTGGTGACGTTTTTCAATGATAGGACATTTCATATGCCAACACTTTTATTTGTCTTTCTCTACCACAAGTTTGAATGAAGTCAATTATAATGTTGAAATAAGATCCTGCAACAATTTCTTGTTTCTCTTGCCAAATTAATTTTCCTAACTGTGTGACTTATAGGTTGTGAATGTTTCAAAAAATTGTTAAGATTAAATGTCCATTTGCTCATTCTACAGTATACTGTACAAATGGTAAATGGAATTGCTTTTATATTTTTGGGGATGTAACTAGTACAAAATATATTATTGAAAGTACCACGTTTGAAATCGTCTTCTTTAAAATCTCGATAATATAAGATTTGGATATCGATTGGAAAGTGAGCGTTGTTTCAAATGTAATTTTATGCTTGAAATTCAGACTCAGTCGTGCCCTTAATGCGAGCTCTTGCCGATGGGATCACTATGCAAATCGGGATTTGTGGGTCTTCGAAGAAGCCTCCAGATTACGTTTGAATAATGAGTTGCTTCTCGGAGTCTAGATTGTCTTTTCAGCTTGTTAGTCAGCCGTTAAGGGAATACTCCAAAAAATCGTCCTAATAAATGTTACTTTATACCAATACATGTTTAATTAATTGTACACTCAATTCCATGCCTATTAATTTATCAAATTGTAATTATATTATGCTAGCAAAGTTTGTTTGGGTGCTACAACAACCAAATAAAAAAGTGATTACATTATAGTTCTTTTAACCCATGGATACAATACAAAATATAAGGTCACATGCAAAATGCAATTAACTTTTTGTTGTAATTGTTGTTTTCAGTTAAATGATAATTTTGTAATTGCAAATACATTATTATTATTATTATTATTATTATTATTATTTATTCACAATTTCGCATTCACACAAAAACAGCAAATAAATAGATAGTTTTACAATGTTCTAACTCCAATTTTGGTGTTAATAATGAACATTTTAAAAAGTTGAAATTTGAAGAAGACTTGTCAGTGCTTAGATTCTGTTCGGGTTATTTCTCTTTTGTTTCTAGTTCTAAGAGTTTTCAAAGGAGAATATTACTGGCGTATAAATGTGGTGCAGTTAGATATTTTTATGTGAAAGCTCATGTCAAAGACCTTGCACTGCAGGCCATTTGTAGAGAAAAGCTATAGTCGGATATTTCCAACATTGAAAGTAATATAAGCCATGGAAATGTCCGACATTTCTCGCATTTGAAAGACATTTTATGAGACATATGAGCATTGTCTTGATTCCTGGGTTTCGGCTGGTCAGTCGAGGTTCATATAATCGATTTTGATGGAGCGAAAGAGGAGATGGAGTTCGGAAGGAACTTCTTAGCTTGCTTCCATGGTAAGCTTCACTCCGAGCCCAGTTGGGTGCATGCATGCATTTTGTGGGAGCGAAAAAAGAGATTGAGTAAAGTTTTAGACCTGAACAAACCGCATTCTATGTCAGTGGAAGGCTTAATGTGTGCTCAAGCATATCTACTGTTTCCAGTCACACATGAGGATTAGAAGCAGTCTAAAACTGATTTCCTTTTGTCTCTCTTGGAATGTATTGTTGAGTGCAGGAAGCTCATATACATATAAGAACAAAAATAACAATCTTTAAGAAACCTGCAGGCATTCCTTCTTAATAGTGTAGATTTGGGTATTATTAACACTAGTATCCAAACTTGATAATTTCATTCATTCCATGTTTCTTTATTGCTAAAAAATAAGATAATGCACCACTGAAAAATCGCATCATTGTTCTATACTTTTTTATCTTACAACAAATTTACATAAACAAGAAGCAAATAAAGGAAACAATTAATAGGCTTTGTAGTTAATTAGTATGGTTTGTCGCTGCATGTTCGTTTTTTCCTCTTTATTTTGAGAAACGATGCATTTAATTAAGTCTCTGTTAATTTAGTTTGCATGGAACCCAATAACAACTGCGAAGATAATATAAATCCTTTACCTTATTTAGATGTTTGAATATGTAGACTTTAATTCTTTTTGTTCGTGGAAAGCGTAATTCTTCCTGTCTGGCTTTGTATTACTTCCAAGTTAGATTGGGCGACAAATCCACTAAATTGGCAATGTGGGTGAACGCGCCCACTGTGTATCAGAGCACACCAAACACTGACTTAATTCAATTAGTTTAGATTCCTTGTTTCTGTCAAGACAAAGGTATACAATTAAAGCTGCTAGCGTTTACTGAGTCCAATGATAATGACTGAAAATGAAAAGCCTACTTCTTTCAAGATGATATTCTGACACAGATTTCAGGATGTTATAGCATTTCTCCAATAATAGGTGATAATATATATATATAAGACAAGTATGGCCATTCCTGGCTTTTGATAACGTTAACTGAACTTCATCTTCCAAATAACCTGTACTTCTGCATTCTCCATTCTCCATTATCGTATTCTTGGACTGATGTTTGCTATGCTCTGCACCCGATAATTTCGTAATGTGTGCATTGAACAAGCATTTTGCTATCAAGTACAAGTGGCACTTAACAAAGCATTTCAGGGTTCCTACATTTGTCATGAACATTTGATTCGCTAAAGTATCAGCAAGAACAACGGCGTTTTTATACTATTAGCACATTGCATTATTTCATGATAAGAAATTATCATATCTCTAAATTGTTAAATGATTTTCAAAACGTTTTGATTGGAACTTTTCAATGAGCTTTCGTCCTTTGAGAAAAATTCCGGACTTTAACCGAAAAGTTTTGGAATTGCAGAATGGTATACTTTACAGCAAAAAAATTATCCACAACTCCAACAAATGTTGCTAGACATTCACCCGATTTTGCAATTTGTGATCATCAAAGATCGAACCAAAAAAAAAAAACCAATTACCAATTTCTTCATGAAAAGTTTGGATACATGAATTATATACTCGTATATAGAGTTTACATTTTGTAATCTAGTGTTCAAATATAAAGGTTTTGAATTTCTTAGACATATTCGTCACGTATTCGTATATACCAAAAATTATTCAATGATGAACACATTGGAACACAACGAACACATTTTCCTGATCCCACATATGTTCAATGTAAACAGGTTTAACTATATTTCTTTCATTTTTCATAACTAATGTGCGTTTTAACGCCCATGAAGTTTTTCAAATGTTGTTTTATCATATTAACTCGTGAAGCTTACAAGTATTATATGTAAACATTTTTTTCTGAATTAGGTGATCAAGATAATGTACGTTGCACATTATTATAGCACATGCGCGTGTTTTGTTATAATAACTTTTGTTTTTATGTTGTTGCTGCAACATCTTTCCATCTGTATTATTAAAGAGAGGATTTGATCTTCTTTGGAAGGAATTGCGATGTAGAAAAATTCTGTATTACACAGGATGATAGGAAAGTTATAATAAATCATCTTTGGTTGAAAACTCTCCATTCCAGCCGAAAGCATTCTATGTATACAAGTACTGTACATATCTATAACAGAAAAATGCTGTAATCGTTGAATGTTGACAACATGAAATTCATTTTAGATTGATTATGAAGAGGGTCACAACTCCGTATTACAAGCAATGATTGAAAATCGATTGCCCTTACGTTTTGACTTATTGCAGTTCAACGTGTAATTATAGTTTGTCTTTTATTGCGGAAGTTACTCGAATATCCCATTTTTGGCATTTTTTTTATCAGCAATCTTTTCTTGAAGAAATATTGTTTGTGGTGTATTTATTGGCCATCTTTGATGCAATTCGGTGACTTTTTATCAAAGTAGTTATTTGTAAAAACAGGAACGATCAGCTTTCAAAATGAAATTAGTGAAATTTGAGTATACTTGTTTTATGGCGTGATACATAGATCTATACTACTTACTTGCATATCAAGGCACCCAAATTAATCACTGTAATGTTGCTTGTCAATTTTAAATTCAGTTTTTAGGTTTCTTTAAATTAGATTCAAATATGCGTGCTTTGTTATTTAATATATTGGCACTGTATTTGATAGCAGCTGAAAGTAACAAGCAACATAACAGAGTACATTGCCCTGGCAGGTTGCCTTCTCTACCAGTTGAACGATATCATATCGAATACTTATATGAAACGTTTATGGAAACAATAAAACCTTGACTCTTAAATTTTACTTATATTATGTGCGCTTGTGGCAAGGCCAAATTGAAAAAATGATTTATGTCAGAACTGTCTTCCTTCTTTTGTTATAAATCATTATTGTAGTGGAAATTGCATCAAGAAAGGCTAGAAAAGGTAATACGTATTGTGAACTATTTGAAATATTCTCTTGAGGTATGGTCCAGAGTATATTAATATTATTAAACTTATAGACCGGTTTCACCGGGATTTATTAAATTTCTTATTTATAAATTGTGAAATAGAATCAGAAATAAACTTTAGTTTTTATATATTTTGTACTATAGATTTTGCATTGCTTTCATGAGAGTTAAATGATATTCGAAAAGCTTACTTCCTGACATTTTAAATTAGATTTTTCCCAAATCAGTAAACATTATTACCCATAAAATGCCCAAATTATAAGCAAGGAAATTGGCCAGTTTTAATGATAGCTGAACATTGGAAGATTTCTACGAATCATTTCTTCTGTTCATTGAACTGTCGGTGTCAGAAATGTTACTGCATTAAATCTGATTTTTTACTAAACACATTTATAAATTCAGTACATTGTGCATCAAAGTCATAGTACGTACTACTGTAAGATGTTGATAGTCTTATCTAAATCCTTGCATACACTCTTAAAATGGCGCTGAATTTGCGAATGCTTGTAGTTTATACTTATGGAATATGTGTATAGTAAATTCTCCACTTGATAAATTCTGGCATACGATTTGTTTTACGACACAGACACCTAAAATGTGCATCTGACTATGTTTGATAAAACTATAAAAAACTATTGTGCGTCATCCTGCTCACAACCTTAACCTAAAATACACTGGTATCAGGTTATGTATGTCTATATTCTTTTGACCATGGATGAAATTCCTCGCTGTTTTATTTCTTTACCTAGTCATATACTGGCACGAAAGCTGTTAAGTTTCTGAGGCATTTTCTTTTACCGCAAACATAAAAAAGAAATACTGCAGGATCTCTATCAGGAAGAAAAAACATTGCTTGCAAAGATTTTATTATGGCAGAAATAGTTGCTTATCTCAATTTCTAAGTAAGATCAATGGCAAATGGTAAAACTCAAATTCGATATACGTTTCAGGGATTTTTTTTTGGCAACTTTGAAATCTGCGATATCCTGCAGTCTTAAAGGAATAAGGTATGCTATGTTTAAAAAGCATAAAATTATTTTATGAATATTCTTGCTTTTCTACTTACTCATCTTTCAATGTTTCTGATAAAATTCCTTTGCTACTTTGTACAAAACATACCATGCAGTATGTTGTTGTGTTATACTTGGCGGTATCTAAGAAAAATGGAACCAGAAAGTCCTTATTTGAAATATAATATGATAATATGATGGAATTTAATCAAACCAAACCATTTGTGTACGTTATTTTGTCATTCGATTTTTTGTGACCAAGTATTTGCAATGTATCCTTAGTTTCAGTTAATGTACATTTTACTATCATTATCAGTCCTTATGAGAAACTTTACCCCGATTTAAGGAACATTCACTAAGCTTGTTATGGTCAGTTTGACAGCCGTCGATCCACCTTAAAACTTAAGTACTTCAGCTTCACTGACCATCTTTTCTTATTAAAGCTTAGCAATATTTCCCATGTCAGCATTTAATTTGAGGTAAAGATCGGTGAGGTTCAATTTTTTGAAAAATAGATGGCAAAAGATTATGAGCTAACGTTCAAGCATAGTTTCTTTCTAGTTGAATTGCTTTCAAAAAGAGCATTTAACATTTTTTGTGGATGACGGGATAGCTATTTATATATGGCTATTTATTTTTTGTTAAATATATTTTAAGTAGTTATTTATTTTACATATTATATTAACCAATATTATTTTCTTATAACCATTTTCTTTAAATAATGTACCAATACAATAGCTATTTTTTCTTGGATATATTAACATACTTTGTTACTTTGTTTGTAAAAGATTTTGTCTAGAGGAGGTATGAATGCTGAATTTTATAATTATTTCTACTATTTTTAGGAGGAATTGCATCACAACTAACCTAATTCAAGACACATTTTAGAGGTTGACTGTTTGCTTGTTATAGATATATACATGCGTTGATACGATATTTATGATGAGTTTACGAACACCATGAATTAATAGAAAATAAAACATAGTTTGAAATAAATTTAAATAATTGCAATTACTTATTTCTTGCATGTTAAATACTGTAAAGTTCAAAGAAATACCAACATATTTTTTAAGACTTTTCATGAAGAAACCAAATCTATTGCATTATGCATGCAATGTACATGTAAAATAGAAATTCATGATATTACAGAAGTGACCAACGAAATTCAATTTCACAGAATGTTTGCTTAATAATAGAGGTAGTACACAATTGGATCAGTTTTTATTTCATGAATTTATCAGTTTTTGTTCAACGTATGGGGGGAAACTTGCATTATGCTGGCAGCTCTCCAAGTAATAAATTTTAGCTTTCCTCTATTGGTTTTTAGATTCCAAATCTAGTCCGCTCAATTGTTAAGTATCTGTTTTCTATAAATCATCACGACGTATTCATCAGCCAACAAGAAAATGTGTGTCTATACGTAATACTTTATAGAATGCTGTTGTTTTAAAATGTCGGTGTTGCATTTAACTTGTTTTTCTGTTCTACTCGCCTGCAGACCATGTCTGGTTAAATATTAAAGTTTCGAGAAATTATTGATTAGCTCTAATGAACATTAGTTATAGTAGAGCGTGATGCCAACTTTCATTGTTATTTTTAGATGAGCAATAAATATTTAGTTTCATAACGACCATATATTTTCGTGATTCTGTTTGATGACTGTGATGCAATATTGTCAGTATACATTGGCAAACGAAATGGATCTAAAATTCTTCATTAGTTTAGGTTTATTTATCCGTCACTCGGGTTTCGCTATTAGGAGTATATTAAGTTTTATCTCCAATACCTTTGTGTATCTCAATCTTCATCTGTCCTATTGATAGTATATTTAATTTGTAAGAAAACCGATCATGAGTAAATTATATATCTTGTCACATCTTCAATATATTCTGTTAACCAAATGAAAATTAAAATCAATTAAATTTCAAAATACTTATTTTATGATTACAGATTGAATGCTTACTTCGGAGGATTTGAACCTTTCGGA
Organism: Julus scandinavius; assembly: GCA_034696685.1. Lineage (NCBI taxonomy): Eukaryota > Metazoa > Arthropoda > Diplopoda > Julida > Julidae > Julus > Julus scandinavius. The sequence goes on along the minus strand of JAQGAE010000988.1, from coordinate 1,679 downwards.
TTTCATATGTGCAATGCACTGCTCCATACTACGGTGGTATTGTTGTTTGCTAACCTTTGTCATCAATGTCTGCGATGGCCCAGTCACGTCATTTCATTGGCCAGTTTGCTAATGGCTACTCATCCAGTTCACACAGAAGCTGTAAGTTAACTTTATAATGTATCTTGTGGTCATTTTCTGATGCAAATGTAATATATCCAGCCTATCATATATCTGCTACAGAATAGTTTATAAAATATGAAATTTAAAGTGCATTTTTTAAACTCTTGATATGAATCTATTTGAATTTTCTTTAAAGTGATCATTGTCCTTGAAAATAATAATTTACAATGTTATTCACAACATTAATATTCATACTCATTTTAATTTTTGTTGCAGGTGAGTGGCATTGTTGGGCGAGCTGATGTTTTGGCTTGTGCATTGTCACTGATGTCGTTTTTGGCATATTTAAAGTAAGTTTAAACTTTGTATTTTTTGATATTCGCAATCATATGTATTTAATTCGACATGTGGTTTTTTTTATCCAAATTGTACATTTCCAAAATTTTAAACATTTTTTTTGACAGAAAAATCATTCTACGAATCCCAATTAATTATTAGATTGTTATTTGTGCAAAAATAAAGAGTCTATGTTTTTCATTTTTCTATTTACTATTTCTTGAATAAGTTGGAATCTTGTATACTTTGTATATTTATGAGTATTTTATCGATATTAAACTCTATATTATGTAACGCACTTTAGCAAAGAAATATTCTATTAATGTTAATTTATCGTTGTTGTAAAGATTTTTCAAATACTTAATTTGAGGCGAAAACATTTCGTTAAGTATACGAACTCTAAATTTGCAGTTATCGAGAGTGATGAGTAAAGAAGCGCCTTGCATCGTACAAACAGCACAATCACGGTGTGTTTATAGAAACTCGGAATGGTGCTGTAAAAACATGATTGCTTCAACAACAAACTTAACCTATTTTGCTTTTGACTATGTGATCATTTGAGAATGGTATCATATCCCATGGGCTTTGTTTATTTAGTTGGTTTATGGGAAGTTATGGATACTTGCGGTTTTTGGAACCAATAACTGTGTATCGTTAAAAGGGAAAGTTAATCATTACTCCCAAGTGGTGGTCGTGGCCTTTATGTGAACGGTGACCTCCTTCAAGTTACCGTGTGCAATATGTTATCCCCAATGTATAAATGCCACATTAATAATCACTTGCTGAACAGCGCTGCACTGATTAGCCAAATGCTTCAAGCATCCATTTGTGTAAATGCTCATCAACCTCGCGTAATGTATAATAGTCCAACTTTTCTCTCATGAAGCGTATCAAGCACGAATTTCGGAAATGCTCTCTTGAGTCCATTGTGTTTGTTCTTCGTGTGCTTGGACCACTTTTGCTTGCTTTGCGTGGTATGCATCCTTCTTAAAAGATAATCGTAATATCGTAGCTATAGAAATCGCCTAAATAGAGATTTATTATGTTGAGTTTGCCAATGATTAGGAACTCTGATTTTAATAGGCTGCGTATTGTATGCAACTAAATATTAACACATATATATCAATTGATGTGTATGTATGGCTTGATGTAAAATATTCTTGTTACTTTCCTGTTAACGGGGGGCATTTTTAACAAAAGTCATTTTTCATTGCAAATCGTTTACCTAACCTAACCTAACC
>JAQGAE010000987.1:0-27221 GCA_034696685.1 Julus scandinavius | reverse complement strand
ATTTCTATTCCACTCGTGTTTCTTGCAAATAGGGTGTTTTTGCAAACTTTGTGTGTTTATTCAAAATGCTGGTAAACTTTGTGAAAAATTACCTTTCCTTTTAGCCATCAGATATGTTTGAAAGATTGGATGGAATGTCTAGCTTGACAGGAACCTGCCATTTTGCAATGTCCCGAACATCATTCATAATGACTGCAATGGTGATTACTTTTAATGGCAATTTTAAGCTAGAATTCACAGAATTCAGGGCGGCTTTGCATTGCGGAACACTAGTTCACACAATTTAATTGCAGCAAGATCCGTTCCATTAAGTGAAAATCAATATGTTGATGGAATGAAAGTTACAAGGATGGAACGATTCCCATGATACTTACCTAGTTATTTTGACACGCAATATGGTCTATACAATATTCTGTTTATTGGAATTCCGATTACACTTGTATTTCAACAAAATACAATTGGAGTTCTGCAGTTTGTTGTATTTGTCTTTTTGTTTTGTACTGTATATTGGGATGTTCTCAGGTTGGGTTAAAAGCAATCAGTTTTGCAGATTTCATATGCAATCTATATGTAAAGTTTTCTTAAATTTGAAGCTAGAAATGCAAACCTTTGTAGTTTGAATCCCTAAAATTGTTGCAGAAAATTGTATGGCGAGAAACTTTCAACATACTATCTTGCTCTCTGCTTCAGGTAAAATTGCAAAATGGAAATCGAAATAAGGCTTATTTTGATGTTATTGCCATTCCTTCAAATGTAATTTCCTGTGAAACTCGTTACATGGCGAGCATTTGAAATGTTTGGGGGGAAAAATATACATTTACATAATGGACGTTGCCATTACGGAAGTACAATGCTAGAGGCTCGTACGACGACAGGGGGTGCTGAAAGTATGAAATCCCAGCAAAAAGATCTCTTTCGAATGTGCCACCATAGCGTGATCAGGCCATGAGAAGGCGGGTTCTGTTCGTGGGAAACTTGTAAACAGGAAGTTGACTTAGTTGTTTTTTTGACAATTACTACTTGGTAAACTGTGAGTAATGTGTGCTGTTGGATGTCTAGGTCTAGGGCATCCCCTACTCCCTATTATCAGAAGCGTTCCAGGAATTTGCAAACTTCCAGAGAACGTCCTGGCCACATGGTTTGTTACAGGGAAATCAATTCGGTCCCTGCAATGACTCAGAATGAACGATGTTTCGTAGAATTCATAACTTGGCAAGGGGCCATTCAAAAAGGACGTCCCCGAAATTTCTTCAAAAATAAAATCCATACATGTATTCGATTTTGTTTAGTGCAGTTTTCAACCCATTAAACCATCTAGATTTGGAGACGCCAATATGCATCGCAGCATTTGTTGCTCATCCCTGAAGTGATGACAAATTCCAAATGGTAAATCAATAAGCCTGTTGATAGCATGTTTTCCTTCAAAATCATGTAGTAGTGATAGTTTCCCTAAGCTTTGCATTTCCAACATGGCCGCGTCCTTGCACTCCAATGGCGGCCATCTTGGAGCACGCCTTTCTTGGAATATCAACCCTGAAAGACTCGTTCGTGCCAAATAGCAATGAGGGTAATTAATGTGTTTAATTAACGCGTCCAATAACGGAAAGAAGAAACAGGGCCCTGTAACAGGAAATCGATATAGATCTAAGATTCGGTATTATTCAATGCAAAAACCAAATTTCTGCATTAAATATTTCATCCTTATTAAAAATATTAGGATTCTTGGCGTAGCCTACTTATGTAGTAGATTCCCGATATGAAACATGCCATCACAAAAAAGTTAGTTTTTCATCCGCCTTTGATATGTTAGTGGGCCCTACATCGCAAAGTTGCGAATTCGCAGCAGTTTCGAGAATTCATTCGCATGGCCAAATGAGTGATGAAATCGACGTTTTAGCACGAACAATAGTTGGCTTTCAGAATCCATTGAGGGCCCCTCCTCGTCCATTATCGTCCATGGCACGCAAGTTGTAAACGGTTTTTGTGGCTTGTCTGACAGGTTGCTTATTGACTTTTCATTTTCTTGCCTACCTGCGTTCGGATAAAACATTCCGCCGAAAGGGGTATTAATAATCGAGATATTTGGCACGGCATATAGGGAACACTCGTGCTAAACGAGCCAATACTAATTTGTCACACGTGCTCAATTTGCTCCATGGGCCGTGTCGTGTATTATTAATCCGATGCCAATTTCACTTGTTCTGGTTCAGCACCCTCTAGTGGCGTACGAGCCTGCAACATTGAATTTTGCCATTTTGGATTACCTTTGGTTCTAATCATGTACGCCATAAAAGCGCCGAATCGTGCCCTGATTATTTCATTATTTTTGTGCATTTACTGCTGTTGAAGGTCATGAGAACGCTGCCTTAATTAAAACCCAGTGTGCAATGTACTTATTTTGATTTAATTAGATACAGTGCTTGGGATTTAAACTCATGAGGACTCTTGCATGGGTATGAAAGACAATGGCAAAACAAATTGCAGATTGCGATGATGACATCATTTGGGAAGTTTAGATTTTTATGTTTATTCACCTCTTCTAGTTTTTGGAAACTAAAGGGGTTCGAGCATGCTGATTCCCAGATTTGTCTTGAATTTGCATGGCATAACTCTAGGAAATAATCGACAAATTTCCAAAAGTTGGTAGTTTCGATTTAGCCTTTCTAAAATTACCACAATCGTGTTTAAATGTTTGCTTTTATCGACCCACTCTCAGCTATCAAGAGGGTTGAGCAAATTAAAAATGACAGCTTATATTGAAATGCTTGCATCATCTGGGAAAAGTGAGTGCCTGCTGTTTGGCCATAACTTTATGAGATGGGAAGCCACCCAACTAATTTTAGGCGAAACTCGCTGACGATTAATGACTTGCATCCTTCATGGACGCAAATATGGGAAGTTCCCGTGATGATTTAATTGCTCGCATGAATTGAAGATTCACGGTCTTTAGGTCAGGTTTCAAGGTTTTTGCCACCTTGACAACCTGGTCGACAAATTGCATGTCAACGTTGATTCTTGTAAAACCCTTTACTGTAGAACCTATCTTGTCCTTCTGATTTTGGGACTGGAGGTTGGTTTGTTAAGTGGAAGAGTTGTAATTAGATTATTGACAAAATTAATTAGTTTGTCTAATGTTTTTGCTCAACTTATAACTCTACAAGATATGTAGTACTATAACCTCTTTCGAGATGTTTTTTACACAAAACATCACTTGCATATTTCCATACGGTACTCTGTTACTATTTCTCAAAAATATGGCCTGGTATTCTGCCGGATCTTCTGAAAATTCTTGTCTACCACTGTCCAACCAGTTTGTTGTTCCGGCTCAGCACCTCCTGGTGGTGGCTTATGGGCCATCACCAGTGTGCTTGAGCCAGATTTATTCTACATGGATTTGGGTGGGGCCTCTTAATATGGACCAGCCCTGAGTGGCAGGGAATCGATAAGGCAGGGTTGGGCACGCAGATTATCGACGGTTTCTGCACATTATACTTAAGTCTGGGCATAATAGATGGGCCGACCCACGCATTTAGCTCTTCCGTGCTCTCAAAGTCCTCTTGTCACATCAGAAAGAGACGACAATGGCGGCTTTCCGAGCTAACGGTGAAAAGCGGACCAAAGGTGTTTACGGTCCGTTTGTAAACCAAACCCGTAGTCCGGTACTAACTTTCGATTCTTTTTATTCTGCAGGTCGAATCCATTCTGCAGTCATCAGCGGCGTCAATGTTGCCACCCGAAGCGTCACTGTCGAATGGTTCGAAAGCGGAGAGACCAAGGGGAAGGAGGTGAAGCAGCGAACTTCGGGAACTAGAATTGTTTGTTTTTCGCCTTATTTCACATTCTAACGTTCGTTTATCTTTGCCGTGTAGATCGAGTTGGAGGCGATACTGTCTCTGAATCCGGAGCTCGCAAAGTCCATCCCCAACAGCAAGGACTCGGTTTCGGCCAAAATGGTTTCCAGGCCGAGCATGTCCATTGCCCCGCAAATCAACAAAGGTGAGGGCCGCTTCGGTACGTGACATAAGGCCAATAGGTTGAGAGGGTCTCTAAATAATCACAATTAAGCAATTTTGTTTCTATTCCAGGCTCCGTACGGACTCGGCAGAGCTATCTGCGTACACCGATGCAGAATGGACACAACAATATGGGACCTCCCATGCCCCCACCGCCGCCAGCCCCTGCCCCGGTCGTGGCTCCTCTGCCGGCCCAAGTTCAGACTTTGCAACAGCAAGCGATTGCTCCGGCTGGTAAGTTCACCCAAAGCAGACTTAAAATATGTATATTCTGGTGTGTTTTTTTTAACAAGAGTGGGAATTTGTGCAAAATTGCAAATTTTTAGAGCGTTTTACTATTTTTGTTAGGTATGATACTAGGGGATATCACCCAGGGAGTCATATTTAAGAAAAACTATGCCATACATTTTTAAAGTAACTTTTAAAAAGCCTTAACTGTCCGTGCTGTATGTCATTATGGAATGCAATGTTGTAGGCCAAGCATTTCGATCTGTACATTTCTAGAATTTCAACTTCCCTGACATTTTACGTCTGAACTATGCTCATCTACCATCCGTTGGACGTTTCAAGGATGTTATATTGGCAGTTTCGATTTTGACTCGAGCTCTTTGTTGGGCTGTCATGACATTTTGTCATTTATGATTTTTGAATGCTATAGTTTTTTGGCTCAAGATAAATAATATGTATGAATTAGTCAGTGATTCATGCTGATTATAAATGGCAGTGGCTTGAGAATTGCAGTTTATTAGAACCTTATTTTTCAGATGTTTTAACTAAGCTTTTAAATTAAAAACGCGATCTGATCAATATCAATATTTGTGTTTTAGCACGAAGACGCTCCAATGTGGTGAAGGAGGTGGAGCGCCTGAAAAAAAACCGGGAAGAAAGGCGGGCAAGGCAGGCTGAACAAAAGGCAGAGAAGCAGGAGCTCATGAATTTGGACCCCGGAAACCCCAATTGGGAATTTATGGGCATGATACGTGAATACAGATCGACTTTGGATTTTAAACCACTCACGGAAACGGATTATCTGGACGAGCGACAGATTTTGGTCTGTGTTCGGAAGAGGCCGTTAAACAAAAAAGGTAAAAATGATAACCCAATTGGGGCAGTTTTTGAGTTTTCATTTAACAATTTTATTTTTGTGCTTAAAATTCATGTTTCACTATGTGCAAAAATATTTGGTGTAAAGTTGTTTGAATTTTCTGATCACATTATGAACAGAATGTTTATCTTATTTTTTTTTTTTCTGTTTTCACATTTTTTGTGGGATTTCAGAGCTTTTAAGAAAAGAAGTCGATGTTGTAACTTCTCCGAGCAAGGAGCATGTCATCATCCACGAGCCGAAACTCAAAGTCGACCTCACCAAATATTTAGAGAACCAGATCTTTCGGTTTGATTGTGCCTTCGAAGAGACCTCCACCAACGAATTAGTATACAAGTATGTGTTTGGTGCATTCTGTTGATATCGCCGATTTCAAATTTTGTGTAGTTCCATTCCATAACGCTTGCGAAATCATGGTGGAATTATTAGTTCTATCGGTGTTTAAAAGCGCCTTGTTAACGTGTTTACTTTGTCAAACCAGGTTTACAGCACAACCTTTGGTCCAAACCATCTTTGAAGGTGGAATGGCTACTTGCTTCGCCTATGGCCAAACGGGAAGCGGAAAAACGCACGTGAGCATTTGCCTATTAATTCTTTCCTCTTTATTTTCATCAGCCCAGGATAACATGAATGCTTTTCTACTTTAGACCATGGGTGGTGATTTTAACGGCAAGTCACAGGATTGTACCAAAGGCATTTATGCGCTTGCAGGTTAGGGCAAATGATTTCTTTTATAGATTTGGTCATGGAAGTATGATATATAAACACTCGTTGTAAGCTCAAAAGCAGTCGAATTAATGTCCTCGACAATAAATTTCATTTGAATGCTATAGCCAAGGATGTGTTTCGGTTCCTCAAGTCGCCCAAGTATCGCAATCAGGACTTGATGGTGTCTGCAAGCTTCTTCGAGATTTACAGCGGCAAAGTGTTCGACTTGCTCAACAACAAGAAAAAGATTCGAATCCTAGAAGATGGGAAACAACAGATGCAACTGCTCGGTCTGCAGGAAAAATCCACCGATTGCATGGAGGAGGTTCTAAAGCTAATTCAGCACGGCAGCAACGTCCGGACGTCTGGGCAAACCTCGGCCAACCAGCACTCGTCCCGGTCGCACGCCGTGCTGCAGCTGATTTTGCGGAAAAGGTAAGTTTTGATTCCAGGGGCATACAACGATCTCGTGCAACTTGTTTTGGAAATCTTCCAGATCGAAGATCCAAGCTTTAAATTTTTTCATCCTAGGGCCTCGAAAAAACTTCATGGAAAATTCTCATTTATCGATCTTGCTGGTTTGTTGCAAACATTTCTTTTAGCCAGGGGTTGTTTTGTAAATTTTATAAATGCAGGTTGACATACTAAGATAAGTTAAAAATATGTTTGCTTTGTTACGTGCAGGGAACGAAAGAGGGGCAGACACCCTTAGCACAAACCGCCAAACCCGAATGGAAGGAGCAGAGATCAACAAGAGTCTTTTAGCGCTCAAGGTAACAAACGCTTCCTTTGGTTAGCTTTCCAATGTCTTCGTCTGTCCGGTTTATACAATTTATCAACAGCATATTTTCTACCACTTAGGAATGCATTCGCGCTCTCTGCCATAAGGGCGCTCACCTACCCTTTCGTGCTAGCAAGTTAACTCAGGTGCTCAGGGATTCGTTCCTCGGCGAAAATACAAGGATTTGCATGGTAGGTGGTAACCACTCGTGAAAAGCATTTGTTATTCTAGTCATATTTCACATTTGTTGATGATTCGGATTATTTTTTTGTATCAGATTGCAACGATATCTCCTGGAATGAGCTCATGCGAATTTTCTCTCAATACTTTGCGATACGCAGACAGGTGGGCATCCGTAAATCGAGAAAGTCTTATAATATTTCTGGGTGTCGTTTGCTCGTTGGCCATTTGTAAAACTCTGGAAATGTGATTACGTTTTAGGCTCAAGGAGTATGGCGCCCAAGACTCGGACCTAAAGCACTCGCCAAACAGCGACGAAGACAACAATATGATAATGGACGACGACACGGAAGATTGCAACGAAGATACGGATTTTGCTCAAATTAGGTCGATGAATGTGAGTTGAAGTCCCGGATTAAATGATAATTGGGCGCTTTTTCAGCCTCTTCCTGATTTGGCACGTTTTCTCGCTGCAGGAATATGATATGCCCCCCGAGCTGTACACATTCCACGAAACACTGTCTCACCTTCAAGATATGGAGGATGACGTTTTGGAGAGTCACAAACTTGTAATCGAAGTATGGGGAAACATTTTTTTGTGATCTTGAGTTCTCGTTGGTCGTTATGTTATTACAAAGCATCTCTTCCGTTTCACAGGCTTCACAGAAGTGGCTAGAAATGGACAGTAGCCTGCTTGCCATGACAAACGATGTCGATTACGATGTAGACGGTATTGCCGACTTATAAAGTTTTGTTTAGTATTTGTTCCTTTGTTGCTGCTTTATCGTCACTCATGCAATCGGTTTCTCGTTTGTCTCCCCACAGCATATGCTCAGCAACTGGAAGATTTGTTAGAGGAAAAAATTGACGTGCTGCTAAAATTTAAAGGTTGGTTAAGTTTGAACATTATGGTGTGGTAAAAATTAGGCTAGGGCAAAGTCTTCGTTCAGTTGGGCATTCCATGTTAGTGTCTAAGGCATTTATAGTTATCATCATAATCAAAAACGAATCTGGGAATTCTCCAAAGGGCCTATCAAACAACTAACATTTGAAGATCATGACATTTTCGGGAAATTATGCATTGTTTGTCAAACATTTTGAAGAAATATCGTGATGATATGGGTATCCTAACTTACTTAACGACTTCCTCTTTTGTCTGCCCCTGATAATAGGCTAGTAACTTAAGAAGCAATTTTATCACACAGTAGGTTTGGAATCTGCGAGAAGTAGCAACTAAAAGTAAATCAAAGCAATCCTCCCAATTATACGCACGATGTTAAAATTACAGTAGTTCTATAAAGAAAAGGTACGATAGCAATTAGTCATATTGGTATGGTTAGATATGCTGAGATGAAATTATTCTACGATACCAATTTTTAGACTATAAATTCCCATTTAAGGTGTGTGAAGTGTTTCTGGTGTAGTTTCCAATGCAGGTACATCTCTGATCGTTGACGTTTGCTTTCAGAAAAAGTCAGCTCGCTGCGGGGACAACTCGTGGAAGAGGAAAAAGTGAGCGAAGCCATTAAGCGACCACAAAATAAGTGAGCTGGTTTAACTATCGCGTCCAGACGGACACTTCTTTCGTCGGGATAAGTCTGCCGCTGGCTTTCCTGCAATCGTTTTACTTTTGTCATTAACTGCGCCGAGAGAAGCGGCGGAGCTGGCGATTCGGAACACACGGTCCGCGTCCCATCTTTGGCCGAACGTCTCTTTTCTGCGTGCATTTTCCACCCTGGCAGGCCTCCCCCCGAGCGCTTAAATCTGCTCAATTTTGCATCAAACTTGAGGCACCTTTAAGCCAAACGATTGATATTATTTTTATTACTACGTGTACCCTATTGCCCCGCTCTCTCTATCTAACCAGTTTGTAAAAGTTTGTCTGCAATTGCTTGCGGCGTTTGTGCCTCTCTAATAATCTGCCGTTAATCACAGTCACTGAACTCTCGACCGCTAACTAATCTTGCCTTCCCTAGCACTTATCAAAATTGCCAACTTGTATATAGGTGTGCCAATGCTCGGAGCGTACCGGGGAGCTTCTAAAGCACCCTCCCCGAAATCTGCAGCGCCTTCTAATCGACCTTGCCGACCACTAACCGCTACTCGTCCGTCTGTTCGTTTATTTATTATCGTGTTTTTGATTTTGAAATTTCCTTCCTCCTCCTCCTCTTTTTGTTTCCATCTCCCATCACACTTTGAATAAATTGAAGAAAAAAACTAAAGAACTAACGGCTCGCTTTTGCATCTATTTCTCAGATTACCACCGCTTACGCACGCAAAAGAAGCGCTGCGTGCGAGTTGCCAGTCGCGAAGTAGGCCGTTAACGAAAAGAAAAGTCCGTGAAAAGTAAACAAGATGATTCCCATGCCTGCATCCGGTAAAAATCGTTTTCGAACACCCTTTTTTTTTAATGTTAAGGAGGTTTATAAAATCTTATCGTACAACAAGTTTCTGGCAGCAAATTGGTCTTATGCGGGGGAACAGTTCCTTACTAATCATTTGTCGGACGATTTATCATTCTGTACCTCTTTTGAGTTTGCATAAAATGCGGCCACAAAGAGGTTCTGGAAGTCCAGGCAATATATCGTTTGCGTTTTTATCCTGCCCTAAACCTGAAACATTTCATCCGTTTTTGTTCTGAGATTGAAATTAATTTAAATGCCAGTGTACCACAAAATTACATGCAAAATGGTACCTACGCATTATTTTATATTTTCGTAATTTTTTAAAAAACTAGCATGAGTAAAAATATTTAAGTCTTGGACAAATAGAATAAAATGCTTCCGGTTTGAGGGACATTTGCGATTATGTCCACAATTAGATAAATGGATGCTGTCACGTTTATAACACATTTTGTTTTGACAAAAAGCAATTGTGCCAAAGAGTTTTAAAATCACTGCGAACGTAGTTTTAAAATGCAATACTTTTTTTCTAAGTAAGATTTAATCTTTGGAAATGATATCTAAATGCTCCGTTATTTGAACACTCGCCGACATTCGACACTTGAAATACTCTTATTACTCTAATCTCAGACTCGTAATATCCCGTATAAGTTACCGTTATGTAAAACCCGGGATCCTCCATCTTTGGGTCTCGAGGAAACCTCCATTGATTTTTTTTTTTTTTTTGTTAATAAAGCAGTTATTTAAAAATCCCAGAACGACCTTTTCGCCACTTTTGCAGGAAATGGCAGATTTCACCATCATATGTATGATAAAAAATATATTATTATACATTATTAAGATCTTTTTTCAACTCTACCATTTTTTTCAGAACAGCATGCGTGCAACTGCAAAGGTTGCAAAATATGCTCCCCGATTTCCCTAAAATAAGTAGCGTAGAAGTGTAAACGTTTTTTTTTAACAAAGTTACTTTTATTAGACTTGAGACATCTATACATTATGCATAGGCCAGATTCTATTTCTTCAAGAAACATACAATTATGTACATTTACCATCGGTTCCATTTAGTGTTGACCGATGGCTTAAGGAATCTATTCCGAACTGAGGAACGCATCGAAATTAAATAACCCCGATTAGGCGAAACTGGTTCACAGATTTAAGCTACCCGGCAGTGCAAGAATGAACACAACACTAGTTTAACAAATTTAAACAAAAAAACATGGTCCGTCAAGTAGAATAAATCTTTGTCGGGGACGGATATCATTGCAAAATTTTAAAATGTTCCTGTTAATTTTTAAAAAAATAAATAAACTTGCAAGTGTCCACTTTCAACCCCCCAAAACAATTCACACAAGTGTCTTGTATGTATCGAATGTACAAGATCAAAGTTTGAATTTTTTTTTATGAGGTTGATTTTGGAAACAAGAAAATTGGAAAATGATACAAAAAATATGTTTCCCCGGCAAATGATTTTTTCTGTTCGATAAAAAATTGTTTTGTCAGTATAAATTTTTTTAAAAGTTTTTCGATTATCAGGGATGGAATGTTAATTTAAAAGTTGCGCAATTTAAAGTTTCAGCACTGTCCAGGGACCCGAAGGTTCTGTTTTAAATGTGAGACACAGTGTTCGACTAACCGGGGCTAAATATACAATAATGTCAGTTGCAGAAACATTTGTGGGCCGTTTAGAAAAGCTTGGAAAAATAGTGTGACCTATGGTCGGTTTGGCACAGGGGCCCAGATGTTCTAGAATCTAAATTTAGTCGTCCATGGCAACAGTTCTCAAGGCGTCCTGCTCGTGGATCTCCAGAATGGCCCTTGCGCCATCATTGAATAAGAAAGATAGCCCGCCATCGATGACCAGGCAGGCGTCGAAGCAACGTGACTTGATATCCATTCTAGTTTCAAAGATGGAACGATTAGTCATGGCGACCTCATGCCAATTTATGGCATGGTTGAAAAGGGTTAAAACTTACCTCTTGGCAAACCCACGGGGCTTCGAGATTGTCACTAACCCTGCACAACAAAAAAAAGCACTTTGTTAGGATTATTGCATGTAATTTTTATATCAAAATGTACATCTCTGAGAAATGCATGCCAAAAACGGCACCACAAGGAAAAAATACCATTCATAACAGGATCCCTGATGGTGTACGCCATCTTCTGCACGGAAGCGTCGAAGAGCAAGGAATTATTGAACGTATCCATTATCCTGGAGGTGAGCGAGCTGTCCTCCTCATCTATGTCGAGCTTCGTTTCGCTCTTCACTGCAATTCAGATTGAAAAATGGTGAGGATGGAAGGGCACGAGGATGATAGTGTATTTTAGCAGTTAGACTTACCTATCCTTAGCAAATGCTTTACGCACTGTTTGGTCAGCTTGTTGATGTTGAAGCTCCAGGACGAAGAGCCAGTTCCAGTGCACACGGTGACGCCGGAGCTCTTTTGCTTCTCCATTTTCCCACCATTGATGGCCAGCTCATAATAGGAAACTCTGCAATAAGGTGAATGCAAAGTTAACTTTAGTTTCCCTTTATTTTTGTATGGAAATATTAAATATTTTTGTCATCCACAGTCGATTGATCTCGGCGACTCCTGGCCCTGAAAAACTCACCTGGAAGAAAGCGATTCGCCGATGAAGACTTCGTTGAGAGCGAGGACGGGCAGCACCCTCACCATCTTCTTCCTGTTTCCGTTCTCCGCCTTAACCGTATCGGCCGCTGGGTGCTGTTCTTGGAGACAGTCCATGAACCGGTACTCTGGATACATCAGTTGCTGGTCGTGGAGCTCGATCGGCTTCTCGTAAACGTTCTCCCCCGTCAAGGTGATGCGGATCCGCTGCCGATACCGCCAACTGAATTTCCCGTCCATGAGCCTCTGCATGGCCTCCGGGAAGTTGGCGGAGTATTTCTTCGGCAAGCATAAGTAGCCTTCGGACCTGAATGAGAAACAGAGTTGGCATCAGAAAAGATCTTAAAGATGGGTGAGTTTAGGCTAATTTAATTTTTCAAGAGGTTCTCCGCTTAGTCGATGTGGGTGATGGGTAAGGGGTCTAGTATTCTGATATGGATAACTAAGGTTTGTAAGGGGGTTACCCACCTTGTTGGGTCGGTATTAATTCCGATGACAGGCTTTGTGTTTTCGTGAATTCGGCTTGCTGCCAGCAGAAAGGTTCCATCACCGCCTGTCGTAAAAATCACGTCGGCCCAATCGATCAGTTTACGTTTGAACTCGAATCGCTTGACGACTTGTACTTCGATGCCATTATCCCTGAAAAAAAATGTAAAGTTTGTTAGTGTGCATCCTGGAAAATGTCATGTTTGATCAAATATGTCATTATATTTATCTGGGAACACGTTATTTCTTAAATAAAATGTGTCATACGAGAGGCACGATGCTCAAATTACATTTTCAGAAGAAAGAAAAAAAATGCTAGACAACTAAAGTGGATCTTTCTGAAATTGAATACAACCTTAGAACACAGAAAAAGTATTTAGTGACAGTAAAAGATGGTAGACTAAGATGGACTGAATTTCATTTTAATTTAATTTGGCATTAGTTTTGCCTACATCTCAGATTGTGATCAGGCACAAGTAAGCAGATATAAGGAAAGATACTTTTTTTTACAATTAATTGTATCCAATTTCATAAAATGGTATTCTTGAAAAAAACAATTTCCTAATAGAATACATGTAAATATTTATATATATTTTTTTTGATAAATTGGAATGAAAGTTTGTATCAAATACTTGAATCTATTCTAAAAACAAAATTATATTTATTTGTGATAGTTTTTGAACTAAGAAGTGTCAAACTGATTTTGTAAATTTGATTGGTCCCAGCACTTTAAATATTGTTCGCCCTATTTCCTAATTAAAGGCTAAAAGATAATTGGAATCTGTGAAAGGTCATCTAGACTAAAGACAGGTTACCTCCTGATCCTGCCCTAAAGATTTTTTTGGGGGCCCTTTTAGGGATTTAGGGCATAACCTCAAAAATTCTTTTAACATGAGGTCTTGTTACTATTTTAAGTTAAATAATCTGGACTGGACCCCTATGTGTCCAGACTTGCAAGTGTGGACCAGATGTCATGTGCCAAAATGAGGTCTTTGTTTAAAAATCCTTTCTTTGTATCTTCCCACCAATATGTTTAAACAAAATACAATTTTCTTTGATTACACTTTATATCCTGAATTGTTAAGACAAGTTACTATTTCAGAGATGAAAAATTGACATCTTTTCCAGTTAAATGGAGTTAAATCCATAACTGGAGCATCGCATTCTTGCACATCATTCACGACTGAATTGATGATAATCCAGCGCTAATCAAAACATTTCTCAATAATTTCTTATGTCAAGTGCATTAGTACGCTACCAAGGACAGAATTAATTAGTGTGATTAAGCAAAATGCACGTTGCATCAAAACACCTCCGATTCCACGACGCAATCGAGAGCATAAACAACCTGTGTTGTTTATGCCGAGTTAAAACTGGATTTAACAAATCCTCATTAGCATTTAATACGTATTTAATGCGAGGACATGTTCAGTTTTAGGTCATCTGGTCGAACGGATTGTTCTGAATTTCACACCTAGTATACTAGTAAAAGTTTGTTGACTTTCTTAAAATATGCTGTAGTTTTTAGTGCCCCCTGGTCCACCCACCCCCGCTACGGTTCTGGTGCGAGCTCGTTTCGGCAGTAGCCGTAATTAATCTTGGCTGGCTTCTGAATATCGCGTGTGTCCTGTCAGCACTTTCTGTTATTCCCGTACCATTTGAGAATTCAGTTTTTGTGGCCTTGTCTCCAAGAGTTGGGGGAGCTGAGAAAATCAAAACAATTTACGACGGAAAATCTCAATGAAATTGCGTCATCGAGAGCTCTTTGCTTCTGGAGTTTTGCCAGGTTGCGTCCAGGTATGAGCACATTCCTCTAGCCAGAGTGATGTGATTTTTAACCTTGCAACACTCGTTTTGGCAAGGTGGAAACAGAAGAGAAAAAAAAGCCGCAACGTGACTGAAATATGTGCACGGGTAATGACATGTTCTCTTCCTGTAATAAGACGTTAGTGCTTACTGTAGCGTTTTGGTGATCAACTCCTGACACTGCGAGTGCAGCCTGTGGTGGTGGAGGAGGATCTTGTAGTCGGAGCCACGTTCCGCAAGCTGGAATAAAATAACAAGTCAAAGCGTTAGTTAGAATTGTGTAGGTTGCAAAATCTTACAGCTTTTGAAACTGTCTGCAGAAGTGCTGATTGACGAGTCTCAACATTTTGACATTAGGTGTGACATAAAATTGAACACATTTCTTGCACTCCATATCCCACATTTTGTTTCATTTCCAAAGTAGAAAATATTATGTACTGTTGCATCACAATGCCGAGTTTTATTGTTTTAGTGGACATAAATGTTAATGAAAATCACTATGACACATACATCAGGAGTTTTTTGAGAATTTGAGATTTTTTTTTTTTTACTTGGCGAAGATATTTATTTGTAGTAAAATGGTAAAAAAAATGAAACATGAACATTTGACAACAGCCCTGATTTTCCAGGTCTCTTTCATGATTTTTCCAAATTCCCTGACATTTTAGGTAGTTGGAACCCTGTACATTTAAGTTTTTAATACTTTTAAGACATGGTGCCAACAACTTTTTTTCTGTCAAAAATGTCACTCAGTTCTAGAAAAATGATGGATTGCTATCACCCCTACCTCAGGGTTCACAGGGATTTGCAAAAATAGAACAGGGTTTTTCAACCTTTTAGTGCAAATGGCCCTTGTGGCAATTTGGTAAAACCTATGAACCTATTTTGGATATATTTAAATGCTTAGGATTAAAGTAAACCTCCTGGAGATGCTGAAACGGATTAAGGTTAATTTAGGGCTTTGTAGAAATTCCAGGTAGGATCCAAAGTGGATCTCAGACTTTATTTAACCAATTTGCATTAGGGCCCTATTAACGTTTATTCTTGGCTTTTGTAGTATGGGCTTACAGACAACACTGGCCTGTGCAAATGGTTTAAGTAATCAGTGAAACGGATTAAGGTTAATTTAGGGCTTTGTAGAAATTCCAGGTAGGATCCAAAGTGGATCTCAAGACTTTATTTAGCCAATTTGCATTAGGGCCCTATTAACGTTTACTCCTGGCATTTGTAGCATGGGCTTAAATACAACACTGGCCTGTGCAAATGGTTTAAGTAATCAGTGAAACGGATTAAGGTTAATTTAGGGCTTTGTAGAAATTCCAGGTAGGATCCAAAGTTGATCTCAAGACTTTATTTAGCCAATTTGCATTAGGGCCATTAAAGTTTGCATTAAAGTTTATTCCTGGCTTTTGTAGCATGGGCTCACAGACAAAACTGGCCTGTGTAAATATTTTGATTGAGCAAATAACATTGTAGGAATGTTTTCTTCCTGTATCAGTACGGAAGAGGGCCAAATTCACATGTGGTACACCTTGGGTGCCTCCAACAAGTGGCGCCAAGAGAAAAATCGTACGATCTTTTGAGAAAATTAGGCGGTGAAAGCCTTGAATCCTATTCGTGTTGGTTGAAGGTCACCTGGCCAATGTACGACGACAATAAATTATGCGCTTTAATATACAATATCAATATATTAAGTTCAGTTTCTATGTTATTATCATTTAAGCATAATAACCTAATGACCTAGATATAGTGTTGAGGAAAATTTGAATCTGTGACCTGAAGTTAAGGGAGAAATTGTTTTAATATTGGAACTCGTTATCTATAAATTATTGTAAACATTCTGGTTTAAGATAATTGATGCATTTTGGTGGCGAGTTTCCTTTCGGTTTTTAATCTGTTTTCTTGTTTTCATTAATGCTCTAATTGAATGGACCTTGTGTGGATTCGGTCACGGACGGCATCACGTGACTCGGATTGCTCGACCTTTAAAACTTAATTATGGGCGAATTAGAATGATTTGCTATCCGAAAACAGTTATCAATGAACTGACGTTTTTTCCGGATAACTAATGTTATAAATACACGTGTTGATGTTATCAACAGTGAGGGGTGTAACAAAAGTCGTCCCCTATATTTAATTTTTTAGTTGTTGGGGTTAGACGACTCGCGATAGGCATTACAGAATACTGAAAGTAAATATTGATTGTATATTTAAATATGCATTGGAAGTTATTTCTTCGCTATACATGCACAACTTTGCGGACACTATGTATAGGAAAGATTAAACTCTTGCATGCAAAATCACATGATCGATTTCCATATCCATGTTTACGTTATGTATGTTTTTCCCAGATTAGTTTTATGCCATTGAATGAATAAAACTACGAATTTTGGATACGGTATATGAATAAAATACCTTTTTAGGGGAATAATTCACTTCCGGATAATCGACGCTATACTCATAATTAATAGGCTGTATTTGTTAAATTTTCGGAGAGAAAATATAAGGCAACAGTGTCTATAAATGTTAGATTACAGATAATTTACGCCTAGTTTTTCACTGATATTTGACAGCTTTTACGTCAAAACTATACTTATCTTTTCCCTACGTTGCGTTTTTACCGACATAGCATTTTTTTTTATTGCATCCTATGCATGCATTGCAAATTGAATTTGGAATTCAAAAATAGCTATTGCAATATATGGCATCGATAATTAGGAAGCGATATTTTCTGCACGCAAAGTTAATTGAGTTTTAAATTATCGTAAGAAAGTCTGAATGTAATACATGGAGGAAAAAAAAAAGTTTATGCACTTACCCTGGCTTCAAGCTGTTGCTCCGACAATTCTGGGTTTCGCCTTTTCTCGAACTCATAACGGGACAATTTTGTGAGAATGAGGGCTGTTTTCGGCCTGAAAACACCCGGTTCAACAGCTGACGTGCAATACTTGTGGTTAAAAACAGTATTTTTACGTCCGACAACGTGCAGTTTTGACGGCTGCGCATCATGAAGCAAAATAGACGTAAAACACCAACTTTTCCCACCACTTTGAAGGTGCTTCAAAAGATAGCCGCTGAACCTTGATACCATTACGTTTATGAACTAAAATTCACACGAATACAAATGTTTATCTGCTCTTTTTCTCACGTTTAACTCAAACTGCGTGCTTAATGTCTCATTTTACAACCTTCTCCTATGAGAGTCATAAACTAATGTGTTCCGTTAGCTAGAACTGAAGCTAGCTTTTATAATTGTTTTTTAACTGTCGCCATCTTGGAACGCATATTTGACACCGGTATGCACGTACCTGGACCCTTTTTCGCGATTAAATAAATATTTATATGCGCATAAATACAATTTTCAAATATAAATTTATTTGCGTTGAATTTTATAAATGTATAATCTAAGTTTATACAAAATCGGCTATTGATTTTTCTTTTTTTAACACATTATGCCGATATGCAAACTTTGCTATGTAGGTGTGAAGCATTTTTCTCAACTATTTTTTTTATAACTTTTGCAAAGCTTTAAATGATAAACTTTTTAGGTAATGCTATAACTTACGTATTTACATTAATTAGCGTTATTTATACCATTAATCGTCATTGATGGAACTAGTCAAGAGTTCCAAGATGGCTGCATTGTTCTAGATTTGGCCTAGGCTGAAGTGCGTTTCGAATTCCATCTGCAGCGCCCTCACGCGGTTTTTATTTTGTGTATTTCTGGTTTAGAAAAACCTGCAGCTTTTCGGTGGATTTTAATTGTAAATAACGCGTATTTCTCGTTAATTTTCGAGTTTGGAATATTACATAACTTTCTGTTAATATTGAATCTGTCATCTGTACGGTTTCCAGCCGCTAGAGGTGTTTAAAGGCGGATTTTCGACCCCACCCTCGCCTAATGTCAATCAACATGGCGGATTGTTTTGGGGAAGATCGGTGAACGAACGGATAAAAATCTTGTTTTACTTCGTTTCTAGTCATTAAAAATGGCGAGGCCATATGTTCCCAGCCAATTTAAGTTGGCCGAAAGGCTGACAATATTAAATGATCGAGGAGTTGGTATGCTGACACGGATATATAACATAAAAAAGGTGAGCGTTTGTTAGTCATTTGAGGGCGGATGCCCCAATAAAACAAATACAGGGTGAATCTCAACAACAATGTTATGTTATGTTACTTTAGATATTTTCTATGCATATCAGGTCGAAATATGCCAAGGCATTAACCATCAACTGTGATTGTAGTCACTATTTGCTATCTCGATGTTCTTTTGAACATTAGCTGAATAACTTCAGTTTGTTTGCAGCAGAAAACTTGACATATTTTGCAATGCTGCAGTTGAAAGTCGTTAAACACTGTAGCATTACCAGATCTGCTGTTATTCAGTTATTCTACAAGAAATAAATACCTCTCTTAATAAAGGCCTTTTTACAAAAATAAGCTACCTGAGTGCCATCTTATCGTTGTTATCTTTATTGTAGGCATGTGGGGATGCAAAGTCAAAACCATCATTCCTCTCTGACAAGGGCTTAGAGTCTGCCATTAAACTCATCATCAGAAAGTTTCCTCAAATCGACACTAAAGGAAATAGCGTAAGTTTCATGTCATCTCGTCTTTCCTGCTTCAAATGTTCCACATCTGTAAAAGCTGATAACTATTTGACCATTTTGTTTTGCCATTGTAACATGCCCCTTATTACTACTCCTAAACGGTGGCCCTAAGGTCAATGACAATAATGTAAAATAAAAGTATAATTTTAAAATTTATCATGGAAATTTATGGTTTACTGCGTGTAACATGTTTTGGCGCCTGTGATGCACACCATAGCATCATATATGATTTACCTCTCGCATAAACGTTTCCAGAACCAGCTACACCAAGTTAATATAATCAGGAGTGACATCATGAAGTCGTTGTCGTTATATTACTACACGTTTGTCGACTTACTCGACTTCAAAGACCATGTGACAGAGCTGTTGACGACCATGGATACGTGTCAGCTTGTGTTGAACATCGTGAGTACATTAGGACATGAGCTATTCAGCATTGAGGGTTAAATTTACAACAACAAAAATTGCCCTTTTCTTGTCTAGGCTGTGAATTTTGATTTAACGAAAGCGTATCTCGATTTGGTTGTCACGTACGTCACTCTGATGATCCTGTTGTCCCGAGTGGAAGACAGGAAAGCGGTTTTAGGCCTTTTCAATGCTGCTCACGAAATGACTCATGGCCAGAGGTTGGTTTTTAACCTGATTGTGTTTGCATTTCATGCTTGAGTCTGTTTTTATGTTGTTTACAATAAGGTTTTCCTATTCAGTGATTCAAGTTTTCCACGACTCGGTCAGCTAATTATCGATTATGACATGCCGATGAAGAAGCTATCCGACGAGTTCATCCCACACTGCAAGGTATGTTGTTTTGAGCTTCAGGTCATATAACAAATAATATCATCGTTTCTGTTGTTTTGCTGATCAATTTCAATTAAAATTAGTTGCTGGGAAGTGCATTGGTTTCCTTGAACTCTGTATACCCACGAAGGAATCTGCAGGCTGATAAATGGCGAGGAGTCCAACTTTTAAGTTTAATTTCGAATCCAGCAAACATGCTGAATCCATCTCAGTCTGAAACGGTAAGGATGCTATTGGTAGCTGTTTTGTAGATTAATGCTCTCCGGAATTGGCAATGTTAACATTATTTTATTATTTAATTTTACTGCTTTCAATTTGTATATTGCAGATGGCTTGCGAATACCTTCCCATGGATACCATGGAAAGATGGATTATTTGTAAGTACATATACTTTACAGAAATGAGTATTAAAGGAAAAAAATCTTATAGAAATGAGTACAGATTTCAGATTTTTAGTTGACATCGATTTTGTATATTTGATTAATGTATTACATTTATTTTTTAATTGCATTTCAATTAATATGTGTAACGATCTCTCGTGCAGTTGGATTTATGTTGGCACACCAGTACCTCAACCAACCCCCAGTGGTGGAGCTCTGGCAGGGCGTGTTGACTCATGGCTGGGTTACGACCCTGTTTCGCGACGAAGTCATCCATATTCACTCGTACATTCAATCCTTTTTTGAAACCATTAAAGGGTAAGGTTCTTATCGTGAAACTCTCGTGATAGTATCATGAAAGGTAGACACTTGTCACCATTATCTATTATCTGGTTTTTTTATAGCTATAATAAAAGAGTAGCCGAGGTAAAGGACCACTACAACGTAGCCCTTCAGCATGCGTAAGTATACTTTGTATGCACAAGTTCCACACTTCGTCAATTTCTAATTTTCCAATCAATTATCTCGTTTGGTTGTCCTTGTAGTGCACACATTCACCGTGAAAGACGTAAATTTCTACGATCTGCTCTAAAAGAAATGGGGCTTCTGCTAACCGATCAACCTGGACTTTTGGGACCAAAGGTTAGAATGAAGTTCCCTTTCCACATGCATATGTCAGTTTCTCTGGAAATGGGTGTTGGCAAAGAGGTTTTTAAAAAACTATTATTGAATTTTGCAGGCCTTATTCGTTTTCATGGGATTGTCCATTGCCCGGGATGAAGTTCTATGGCTTTTGAGGCATGGCGATAATCCGCCCCCGAGGCAAGGCAAAAGGAATGCCCAAGAAGATTTAGTGGATCGGTACGTACACATCTGTTTTGGTTAAAATCCTCGTAACTTGTATTAAACTGTGTGTTTAAAAAAAAAATTAAAATTAAAATTGCAGGCAACTTCCAGAGCTGCTTTTCCACATGGAAGAACTTAGAGGTATGCATTGTTATATTTGATGACTACTGAAATTCTAGTCTTGCATTTGGCACGTGTTTTCAAGTGTGGATACTCGTTTTCTAGCATTGGTTCGGAAGTACAATCAAGTAATGCAACGCTATTTCGTACAATTTCTCTCGGGGTTCGATGCTGTCGAATTGAGCTACAACATGCAGGTAAGGTCCTTGATACAACCTGAGGAATTGTGCAACATAATTCCACCATGATTCCATAATCGAGTTCGTTATGTTTTCACGTAGAAGTTGCAGGTTTGTCCAGAAGACGAATCCATGATAATCTCTTCCATCAGCAACACTATCTCTGGATTGACTATTAAGCAAGGTAGGTCAATACCGACGTATCACAACCTCGTCAAAATATGTGCTTCTTATCTAATTTCCACTCTTGCACTTGCTCGCGCAGTGGAGGCAAATGAACTGTTTGACTTTCGAGGGCTGCGCCTGGACTGGTTCCGCCTACAAGCCTATACGAGCATTCAGAAATCGGCGCTGTTCCTCATGGACTACAAGGCGCTGGCCATTCTCCTCAACACCATCATGTTTCACACAAAAATGGTGGATTACTTGGACGAAATGCTGGTCGAGACATCTGATCTCTCTATTTTCTGGTTGGTCCAAAGTGTCAATGGGATAAGCCAGTGGAGTTTCAGGTTTCTTTGAAAATCATTGTACTGACTGTGTTTTTGCTGCTTTTTTGCAGTTTTTACAACAAAATCTTGGAGGAACAGTTTCACATGTGCCTCGAATTCCCTGCCCAGAATCGCTACATTGTTGCCTTTCCACTATTGTGTAATCACTTTATCAATTGCACGCACGAACTTTGTCCTGAAGAGGTAGGTACCAATTCACGCTGATCACATGGCAGAAGTTGGGGAAGCGGCACCTCTGTCGCTACTTTAAGCAATTTTTCGTTTTGCAGCGCCACCACATCAGGGACCGGAGCCTAGCTGTGGTTTCGTTGTTTTTGGACGAAATGTCCAAAGAGGCCAAGAACATAATCACGACCATTTGTGACGAACAGTGCATTCTAAGCGATAAGGTGAGTGGCACGCGAATGAAATTTATCGTTAATTTACATTAAAATTAAGAAACTTTAATTCATTAAAACAGCAGATCGTTAAGCCAGATTTTGCAGGTGCAAAATGTTGATGTCTTCTCTGTTTTTGTTTCCGAATTTCAGCTTTTGCCGAAGCACTGCGGTCAATACCTCGCATTTACTTTCTCCAAAAAGAAGCGGGATAAGAAGAACAAAGTCATCCAAGAGCCAGAAAGACCCGGTTCGGAAAGCTATCGCAAAACACGGGAGGATTTAACGACGTGAGTGTCTCAATTTTTTTTGAATTCCAAAAGGTTTAGGGAATAATTTTTCATTTGCAAAAATGATAACTGGTGTTCCCACTTCTGTTTCAGAATGGACAAGCTGCACATGGCCTTGACTGAGCTATGCTATGCCATCAACTATTGCAGCACCATCCACGTGTGGGAGTACGTGTTTGCACCAAGAGAATACCTGACTCAGCATCTGGAAGCCCGCTTTAGCAAGTAAGAAGCAGAACGATGTCAGATCTAGATGACCTTCCTTGTTTGCATTCACAATTCTTGTTGTCAAATATTAGCATAAACTCTTCCTCTAAATTAACGAGTTTGTATTTATGAATCTATCAGATCACTGGTCGGAATGATGATGTACAATGCAGACACCAACGAAATTGCCAAGCCTTCCGAATTGCTGATGAGCGTTCAGGCATACATGAACGTTCTTCAAAGCATCGAAAACTACGGTATGCGGAAACCATTTCTGTTTACCCAAACTAGTTAGATTTGTGCTTAAAATCGTTTGTTTCATCCGTTTTCAGTTCACGTGGATATCACACGCGTGTTCAACAATGTGCTTCTCCAGCAGACGCAACAGTTTGATGCCCACGGAGAGAAGACCATCACCCACCTATATGCGCACTGGTAGGTGCTTCTGAAGGTCTTAACTGGACATGTAGTGTAGCCCGTAATTCCGTTAGTTGGGATATTTATCTTTGGGTTTAAATAGGTATCTGGACGTGTTCCTGTGGAGAGTAAGCGCTGGCAACATAATTTATTCAGAGAACCAGAAGGCGTTTGTGAGCTTGTCGTCCGAAGGGCAGCTGCCGATTAATCCCGAAGAGTACACCGATGTAAATGGCAAGTCTCAAAATTTTGTATTTCATTTACACTATTTGTTTCGATAGAATTTTGAATTATCCAGTTTACAGTAAGTGTGATATCGAATGGATGCAATTAATATGATATAAGACTACCAATGATGTGGTTTAATTTTGTTCACGCATGTTTGTAGAATTGCAAGCGTTGGCTGAGCTCATCGGTCCATATGGCATGAAGTACGTCAACGAGAACTTGATGTGGCACATTGCCAGCCAACTGCAAGAGTTAAAGGTGGGGCTTTAAAAAATAATCAACTTTTACATTTTTAAAAGTACGAGTCAAGCACGCGTTTCCTGGCTTATTGAAAATTTACCATTTTTTCCAAACATTTTACTCTTAGAAACTCGTGGTGATGAACAAGGACATCTTGCAATCTCTGCGTTCCAACTTTGACAAGCCCGAGAACATGAAGGAACTGTTTCGACGCCTGAGCCGTAAGATAACGCATGCGCTCTAATGTCGATTTTCTGTCGAATTGATCGTTGCCCTTTAGTAAGGAATGCGGTTACTTGTCAGTTAACTTGGTCGCCCACAAAATTATCGAGAAATCGGATCGTGCTAATTAATCCACCCATCGTTTTCCAACATGCTAATTAATCACGATAGAAATCTTAATCGGTCCTGTTTCTCTTTCGTTTTCTTTTATTTTTTTGCTGCCGCCGATTGGTTATTCAGGACCCAAGATGGCGCAGCGTAAGATTTGCCACTAATTAATTGCTCTAAACCACTCCGTTGTTTCCTTTTTTTTTTCTTGAGCACACTCACTTTCGTTCCACCCTTCTGTCACACACACGCATAGAATATCATTTTCCATTGAAAGGGCGCCTTTACTAAAGCGTGGCTCGACTTGCCTAGTTTTTTTTGGATTATATCTTTCTCTATTATTTAAAATTGTTTGTTGAACATGAAGGAGACTTCCTTGCATCGCACATTCTTAGTCCACTCTTTGGCTTAAGGCGCCTAAACACATTTACTTTATTTCTTGCCAACATCTATTTATTTATTTTTAATTATCACATCTCGATAATGGCTGCTTTCTATTTTTCTATTCCACGTTATATCTTATTTTCTCATTTTTTTTTTTTTTTTTTTTTTTTTGCATGCGACTGCTATCTTGATTGAGCATTTCGACTCGAAAAGTCATCTACATCTCACCGTTTGCTTTTGTATTTCAGAGGTGGACAATGTTCTGCAGCGGATGACCATCATAGGCGTGATCATCTGTTTTCGTAAGCTGGCACAAGACGCTCTACAGAATGTAAGATATTATTTCCTTTTTTTATTATTCGAGTCAATCGCTGCACACTCACACACCATATCGACACGAGGGGATTTGAGTCGAACCTTCATTTTTGTTGTAATTTTCAGGTCTTGAATAATCGAATTCCATTTGTCTTGAGCTGCATTGAGGATTTCAGACTTCATCCTCCGAACGGAGATACCATGGTGAGTCCCAATTTATGCAACTGCCATCACACATCAATGCATTTTACTTGGAATATGCGAGAGTGGATCTTGTTTTTACATTAAGCAAAAGCAGCTGATTTTACTTGCTTTTGCATTTGGCTTCAAACTTGCTCCACGCTCTGCGTGTTTGTAGTTTTTAACAACTTGCTGTCTTCTCAATTCTCAATCACTTTTCTGCTCTTTCTCTCGTTTCCTCGTGCTCGCTTTTGCAAACAAAAGCTTGAAAATGTGAAGCTGCAGGTTAGACGCTCACTTCTAGTTTGCTTCTGTTTTTTCTCGTGTTTTGTGTTGTTCATTCCAGTTTTGTAATTTAATATGCAAGTTTCTAAGCCTAACATTTTAAAAGCTAGTTAATTTTTTTGTGATTACTGGTCGCCAGTGGGAATCAAAAATACTTTGCAATTTTAGTTTCTAACCCGTAATTGTGGAATAGATTGCTACAGTTGTGTTTGGCTGAATGTCTCGATTTTCTATCACCTTTAGCCATTAATGTCTAACAGGTGATCTGATGAATCGTTGCCTGAACTGCAATAATAATTGTGTTTTATCATCAGGTTGTTAACGAAATGGCGTCTGCAGCCGGAATGAGTTGCAAAGTCGATCCCACGCTCGTTAGCGCACTCCGTGCACAGAAAACCGGTAAGCAATAAATTAAGGAGACGCTAAAATTAATAAAAGGGTATATCTTATAAATCGCTATTTGTGATTTCAGCAACTGAGCACCCGGAAGATGAATACCAGATCGCCTGTTTACTGATGGTGTTCGTGGCAGTTGCTCTGCCCAAGCTGGCACGCAGCGAAGGGTCCCATTTCAAAGCTGCACACAAAGGTTTGTGGAAAATTTTGAAAACGTTTTTATCAAAAAATTATCTCATGATTATCTCCAGAATTTTCATGAACTTTCTCCTTACTTTCAGGTCATGCTAACAACATTCACTGCTTGGCCACTGCGGTCAATAATATTGCTGGGGCCTTGTTTACCCTGTGTGGGCAAGGCGATGTCGAAGAGAGGCTCAAAGAGTTTTTGGCAGTAAGTAAAACGCTTTTGGAATTTCACTTTTAGGACCTTTGGTACGTCGTGTCTCTGATCATTGATTTTCAACTCATTCTATAGTTGGCATCTGCGAGTCTTCTGCGGCTTGGCCAGGAAACCGATAAAGAAGCAATAAAGAACCGCGAGTCCGTGTACATCTTACTTGATCAGGTAAGAATGGTGGGCAAAACAAGGAATAATTGATTTTCTTTTTAATCATCCGTATCTGAATATGCTTTATTTTTTAACTTGAACCATTCACGAGCGTGTTTTGTTTCGCAGATTGTGCAAGAGTCGCCCTTCCTAACCATGGATCTTTTGGAATCGTGCTTTCCGTATGCCCTCCTCCGCACTTCTTACCACGCGGTCTTTAAACCCGACAATGTTCACAGTTAAAGCAGAAGGAGAATTTGTTAATCATTCCAGTTCGACTTCTTGGATTGCTTTGCAGTTCCGTGCATTGCTTGCATAATAATCTGCTTTTCCGAATAGCCCTCGCAAGGGAGGAACCATGGTCTTTCAACCGTCCATGGCGAAGATATGTAGCCTTTCCAATGAAATGCTTTGAACTGGTTGCTTTTTTGTGTACAATATTAGCAATTCAACAAGTGGATCGAGCCAAATATCGATAGTGTCATCAAATAAATCACATCTTCAAGGGATTGGAAATTTGGGATTGTCAAGTTCCCACTAAAAGCTTGACGACTGTGCAAATCTTGCTAAATATTTGGCAAATGCCTAAATTCCGGTAATTATATGTCGTGCTCGTTTAATCTCTATTTAGCTTTTTTCTACACCTCAGCTTCTAATTAAACCGCTGAAAGGAGCATTGAAATTGTTGTCTTAATTAATTTATTGAGTAAAAGGCAGTTACAACTATTACTGGACTGCATATTTTATTTCTGAGGGTGATCCTGCGCGGTGCTCCGTACAATTTCGAATTGGTGAAATACAGTGCGTTGCGCAGTAGTCGAGACATTAGTACTGCGCATATACGGAGACCCACATATGTCGTTTTTTAAGCGCGCACATTTTTAATAATTTTACACACCAAATCTAGCTTATATAATTAAATAAAAATAGTTATCAACATTGTTAAATATTAAAATGTAATTACATGTTTTCATTAAATAGGGTTTATTTTTTAGAAACCTCGCCTTAGAAAAATTGTGTGATCGATCAAGGACTCCGTTCAGTACGTGTCGTCAGACGGTATTCAACAAGGATTCCCTACCGCACGTGTTTGGAACGCGTTGTTTGCCAAAATGGTAAGTTTTTCGTTTTGTTTACTATTTTCATTAATTTATTGTCATTATATTATCCTAAGGTTGCTAGAAAATCTATAACTTCGATACAGTTTCATTTACCAGACATAGTATTAAAAGGAATCCGGTAAACTATATTTACTTGACGGTTGTATGGGCAATGGCAACGTGATAGAATAGTTACGACTATTGATTAAATTTGCTGTTAAAACATATTTGTTCAGTGGATATACAAGTTACGAATTCTGTAGTCTCAGTATGATAAACCTCTGTTGGAATTTTTGCAGTTTATACAAATTTGAACTTTTTCAATGAAATAACATATTCCTACCATTTTCGAGGTCGCTGATT